>CM069905.1:401453-503862 GCA_036172215.1 Camellia granthamiana | reverse complement strand
CTCCTCCACAGTGGTAGATATGTAAATACGGCGTTACTTACCATTTCTCAACCATTAGGGTTCGAACACTCGAACACCTAAACGGATTCTCCTGCACAGTCGCAGATACGTAAATACGACGTTTACCGACCATTTCTCACGCATTAGGGTTCGAACACTCGAACACCTATACAGATTCTCCTGCACAGTGGCAGATATGTAAATACGGCGTTTACTTACCATTTCTGACACATTAGGGTTCGAACACTCGAACACCCATACGGATTCTCCTACACAGTGGCAGATAAGTAAATACGGCGTTTACTTACCATTTCTCACGCATTAGGGTTCGAACGCTCGAACACCTATACAGATTCTCCATGCACAGTGGCAGATATGTAAATACGGCATTACTTACCATTTCTCAGGCATTAGGGTTCGAACAGTCGAACACCTATACAGATTCTCCTGCATAGTGGCATATATGTAAATACGGCGTTTGCTTACCATTTCTCATGCACTATGGTTCGAACAGTTGAACACCTATACGGATTCTCCTGCACAATGGCAGATATGTAAATACGGCGTTTTCTTACCATTTCTCACGCATTAGGGTTCGAACAGTCGAACACCTATACAGATTCTCCTGCACGGTGGCATATATGTAAATACGGCGTTTGCTTACTATTTCTCATGTATTATGGTTCGAACAGTTGAACACCTATACGGATTCTCCTGCACAGTGGCAGATATGTAAATACGGCGTGTACTTTCCATTTCTCACGCATTAGGGTTCGAACAGTCGAACACCTATACAGATTCTCCTACACAGTGGCATATATGTAAATACGGCGTTTGCTTACCATTTCTCATGCATTGTGGTTCGAACAGTCGAACACCTATACGGATTCTCCTGCACAGTGGCAGATATATAAATACGGCGTTTTCTTACCATTTCTCACGCATTAGGGTTCGAACACTCGAACACCTATAGGGATTCTCCTCCACTGTGGCAGATATGTACATACGGCGTTTACTTACCATTTATCACGCATTAGGGTTCGAACACTCGAACACCTATACGGATTCTCCTGCACAGTGGCAGATATGTAAATACGGCGTTACTTACCATTTCTCAGGCATTAGGGTTCGAACACTCGAACACCTATACAGATTCTCCCGTACAGTGGCAGATATGTAAATACGGTGTTTACTTACAATTTCTCACGCATTAAGGTTTGAACAGTCGAACACCTGTACGGATTCTCCTGCACAGTGGCATATATGTAAATACGGCGTTTGCTTACCATTTCTCAGGTATTATGGTTCGAACCGTCGAACACCTATACGGATTCTCCTGCACAGTGGCAGATATGTAAATACGGCGTTTTCTTATCATTTCTCACGCATTGGGGTTCGAACACTCGAACACCTACAGGAATTCTCCTGCACAGTGGCAGATATGTAAATACGGCGTTTACTTACCATTTCTCATGCATTAGGGTTCGAACACTCGAACACCTAAACGGATTCTCCTGCACGGTGGCAGATACGTAAATACGACGTTTACCGACCATTTCTCACGCATTAGGGTTCGAACACTCGAACACCTATACGGATTCTCCTGCACAGTGGCAGATATGTAAATACGGCGTTTACTTACCATTTCTCACGCATTGGGGTTCGAACACTCGAACACCCATACGGATTCTCCTACACAGTGGCAGATATGTAAATACGGCGTTTACTTATCATTTCTCACGCATTAGGGTTCGAACACTCGAACACCTATACGGATTCTCCTGCACAGTGGCAGATATGTAAATACGGCGTTTACTTACCATTTCTCATGCATTAGGGTTCGAACACTCGAACACCTAAACGGATTCTCCTGCACGGTGGCAGATACGTAAATACGACGTTTACCGACCATTTCTCACGCATTAGGGTTCGAACACTCGAACACCTATACGGATTCTCCTGCACAGTGGCAGATATGTAAATACGGCGTTACTTACCATTTCTCAGGCATTAGGGTTCGAACACTCGAACACCTATACGGATTCTCCCGCACAGTGGCAGATATGTAAATACGTCGTTTACTTTCCATTTCTAACGCATTAGGGTTCGAACAGTCGAACATCTATACGGATTCTCCTCCAGAGTGATAGATATGTAAATACGGCGTTACTTACCATTTCTCAACCATTAGGGTTCGAACACTCGAACACCTAAACGGATTCTCCTGCACAGTGGCAGATACGTAAATACGACGTTTACCGACCATTTCTCACGCATTAGGGTTCGAACACTCGAACACCTATACAGATTCTCCTGCACAGTGGCAGATATGTAAATACGGCGTTTACTTACCATTTCTGACACATTAGGGTTCGAACAGTCGAACACCTATACAGATTCTCCTGCACAGTGGCATATATGTAAATACGGCGTTTGCTTACCATTTCTCATGCATTATGGTTCGAACAGTCGAACACCTATACGGATTCTCCTGCACAGTGGCAGATATATAAATACGGCGTTTTCTTACCATTTCTCACGCATTAGGGTTCGAACACTCGAACACCTATAGGGATTCTCCTCCACAGTGGCAGATATGTAAATACGGTGTTTAATTACCATTTCTCACGCATTAGGGTTCGAACACTCAAACACCTATACGGATTCTCCTGCACAGTGGCAGATATGTAAATATGGCGTTACTTACCATTTCTCAAGCATTAGGGTTCGAACACTCGAACACCTATACGGATTCTCCCGCACAGTGGCAGATATGTAAATACGGCGATCACTTTCCATTTCTTACGCATTAGGGTTCGAACAATCGAACACCTATACAGATTCTCCTGCACAGTGGCATATATGTAAATACGACGTTTGCTTACCATTTCTCATGCATTATGGTTCGAACAGTCGAACACCTATACGGATTCTCCTGCATAATGGCAGATATGTAAATACGGATTTTTCTTCACATTTCCCACGCATTAGGGTTCGAACACTCGAACACCTATAGGGATTCTCCTGCACAGTGGCAGATATGTAAATACGGCGTTTACTTACAATTTCTCACGCATTAGGGTTCGAACAAACGAACACCTATACGGATTCTCCTGCACTGTGGCAGATATGTAAATACGGCGTTACTTACCATTTCTCAGGCATTAGGGTTCGAACACTCGAACACCTATACGGATTCTCCCGCACAGTGGCAGATATGTAAATACGGTGTTTACTTACAATTTCTCACGCATTAAGGTTTGAACAGTCGAACACCTATATGGATTCTCCTGCACAGTGGCATAATTGTAAATACGGCGTTTGCTTACCATTTCTCAGGTATTATGGTTCGAACCGTCGAAGACCTATACGGATTCTCCTGCACAGTGGCAGATATGTAAATACGGCGTTTTCTTATCATTTCTCACGCATTGGGGTTCGAAGACTCGAACACCTACAGGGATTCTCCTGCACAGTGGCAGATATGTAAATACGGCGTTTACTTACCATTTCTCGCGCAATAGGGTTCGAACACTCGAACACCTGTACGGATTCTCCTGTATAGTGGCAGTTACGTAAATACGACGTTTACCGACCATTTCTCACGCATTAGGGCTCGAACACACGAACACCTATACGGATTCTCCTGCACAGTGGCAGATATGTAAATACGGCGTTTACTTACCATTTCTCATGCATTATGGTTTGAACACTCGAACACCTATACGGATTCTCCTGCACAGTGGCAGATATGTAAATACGGCGTTTACTTACCATTTCTCACGCATTAGGGTTCGAACACTCAAACACTTATACGGATTCTGCTGCACAGTGGCAGATATGTAAATATGGCGTTACTTACCATTTCTCAAGCATTAGGGTTCGAACACTCGAACACCTATACGGATTCTCCCGCACAGTGGCAGATATGTAAATACGGCGATCACTTTCCATTTCTTACGCATTAGGGTTCGAACAATCGAACACCTATACAGATTCTCCTGCACAGTGGCATATATGTAAATACGGCGTTTACTTACCATTTCTCATGCATTATGGTTTGAACACTCGAACACCTATACGGATACTCCTGCACAGTGGCAGATATGAAAATACGGCGTTTACTTACAATTTCTCACGCATTAGGGTTCCAACAAACGAACACCTATACGGATTCTCCTGCACTGTGGCAGATATGTAAATACGGCGTTACTTACCATTTCTCAGGCATTAGGGTTCGAACACTCGAACACCTATACGGATTCTCCCGCACAGTGTTTGATATGTAAATACGGCTTTTACTTACCATTTCTCACGCATTAAGGTTCGAACAGTCGAACACCTATACGGATTCTCCGGCACAGTGGCATATATGTAAATACGGCGTTTCCTTACCATTTCTCAGGTATTATGGTTCGAACAGTCGAACACCTATACGGATTCTCCTGCATAGTGGCAGATATGTAAATACGGTGTTTTCTTATCATTTCTCACTCATTGGGGTTCGAACACTCGAACACCTACAGGAATTCTCCTGCACAGTGGCAGATATGTAAATACGGCATTTACTTACCATTTCTCACACATTAGGGTTCTAATACTCGAACACCTATACGGATTCTCCTGCACAGTGGCAGATATGTAAAGACGGCGTTACTTACCATTTCTCAGGCATTAGGGTTCGAACACTCGAACACCTATACGGATTCTCCCGCACAGTGGCAGATATGTAAATAAGGCGTTTACTTTCCATTTCTAACGCATTAGGGTTCGAACAGTCGAACACCTATACGGATTCTCCTCCACAATGGCAGATATGTAAATACGGCGTTACTTACAATTTCTCAGGCACTAGGGTTCGAACACTCGAACACCTAAACGGATTCTCCTCCACAGTGGCAGATACGTAAATACGACGTTTACCGACCATTTCTCACGCATTAGGGTTCGAACACTCGAACACCTATACGGATTCTCCTGCACAGTGGCAGATATGTAAATACGGCGTTTACTTACCATTGCTCACGCATTGGGGTTCGAACACTCGAACACCCATACGGATTCTCCTACACAGTGGCAGATATGTAAATACGGCGTTTACTTATCATTTCTCACGCATTAGGGTTCGAACACTCGAACACCTATACGGATTCTCCTGCACAGTGGCAGATATGTAAACACGGCGTTACTTACCATTTCTCAGGCATTAGGGTTCGAACACTCGAACACCTATACGGATTCTCCGACACAGGGGCAGATATGTAAATACGGCGTTTACTTTCCATTTCTAACGCATTAGGGTTCGAACAGTCGAACACCTATACGGATTCTCCTCCACAGTGGCAGATATGTAAATACGGCGTTACTTACCATTTCTCAGGCATTAGGGTTCGAACACTCGAACACCTAAACGGATTCTCTTGCACAGTGGCAGATACGTAAATACGACGTTTACCGACCATTTCTCACGCATTAGGGTTCGAACACCTAAACGGATTCTCCTACACAGTGGCAGATATGTAAATACGGCGTTTACTTACCATTTCTGACACATTAGGGTTCGAACACTCGAACACCCATACGGATTCTCCTACAGAGTGGCAGATAAGTAAATACGGCGTTTACTTATCATTTCTCACGCATTAGGGTTCGAACACTCGAACACCTGTACGGATTCTCATGCACAGTGGTAGATATGTAAATACGGCATTAGTTACCATTTCTCATGCATTAGGGTTCGAACAGTCGAACACCTACACAGATTCTCCTGCACAGTGGCATATATGTAAATACGGCGTTTGCTTACCATTTCACATGCATTATGGTTCGAACAGTCGAACACCTATACGGATTCTCCTGCACAGTGGCAGATATGTAAATACGGCGTTTTCTTACTATTTCTCACGCATTAGGGTTCGAACAGTCGAACACCTATACAGATTCTCCTGCACAGTGGCATATATGTAAATACGGCGTTTGCTTACCATTTCTCATGTATTATGGTTCGAACAGTTGAACCCCTATACGGATTCTCCTGCACAGTGGCAGATATGTAAATACGGCGTGTAGTTTCCATTTCTCACGCATTAGGGTTCGAACAGTCGAACACCTATACAGATTCTCCTGCACAGTGGCATATATGTAAATACGGCGTTTGCTTACCATTTCTCATGCATTATGGTTCGAACAGTCGAACACCTATACGGATTCTCCTGCACAGTGGCAGATATATAAATACGGCGTTTTCTTACCATTTCTCACGCATTAGGGTTCGAACACTCGAACACCTATAGGGATTCTCCTCCACTGTGGCAGATATGTAAATACGGCGTTTACTTACCATTTCTCACGCATTAGGGTTCGAACACTCGAACACCTATACGGATTCTCCTGCACAGTGGCAGATATGTAAATACGGCGTTACTTACCATTTCTCAGGCATTAGGGTTCGAACACTCGAACACCTATACAGATTCTCCCGTACAGTGGCAGATATGTAAATACGGTGTTTACTTACAATTTCTCACGCATTAAGGTTTGAACAGTCGAACACCTGTACGGATTCTCCTGCACAGTGGCATATATGTAAATACGGCGTTTGCTTACCATTTCTCAGGTATTATGGTTCGAACCGTCGAACACCTATACGGATTCTCCTGCACAGTGGCAGATATGTAAATACGGCGTTTTCTTATCATTTCTCACGCATTGGGGTTCGAACAGTCGAACACCTACAGAGATTCTCCTGCACAGTGGCAGATATGTAAATACGGCGTTTACTTACCATTTCTCATGCATTAGGGTTCGAACACTCGAACACCTAAACGGATTCTCCTGCACGGTGGCAGATACGTAAATACGACGTTTGCTTACCATTTCTCAGGTATTATGGTTCGAACCGTCGAACACCTATACGGATTCTCCTGCACAGTGGCAGATATGTAAATACGGCGTTTTCTTATCATTTCTCACGCATTGGGGTTCGAACAGTCGAACACCTACAGAGATTCTCCTGCACAGTGGCAGATATGTAAATACGGCGTTTACTTACCATTTCTCATGCATTAGGGTTCGAACACTCGAACACCTAAACGGATTCTCCTGCACGGTGGCAGATACGTAAATACGACGTTTACCGACCATTTCTCACGCATCAGGGTTCGAACACTCGAACACCTATACGGATTCTCCTGCACAGTGGCAGATATGTAAATACGGCGTTTACTTACCATTTCTCATGCATTGGGGTTCGAACACTCGAACACCCATTCGGATTCTCCTACACAGTGGCAGATATGTAAATACGGCGTTTACTTATCATTTCTCACGCATTAGGGTTCGAACACTCGAACACCTATACGGATTCTCCTGCACAGTGGCAGATATGTAAATACGGCGTTTACTTACCATTTCTCATGCATTATGGTTTGAACACTCGAACACCTATACGGATTCTCCTGCACAGTGGCAGATATGTAAATACGGTGTTTAATTACCATTTCTCACGCATTAGGGTTCGAACACTCAAACACCTATACGGATTCTCCTGCACAGTGGCAGATATGTAAATATGGCGTTACTTACCATTTCTCAAGCATTAGGGTTCGAACACTCGAACACCTATACGGATTCTCCCGCACAGTGGCAGATATGTAAATACGGCGATCACTTTCCATTTCTTACGCATTAGGGTTCGAACAATCGAACACCTATACAGATTCTCCTGCACAGTGGCATATATGTAAATACGGCGTTTGCTTACCATTTCTCATGCATTATGGTTCGAACAGTCGAACACCTATACGGATTCTCCTGCATAATGGCAGATATGTAAATACGGATTTTTCTTCCCATTTCCCACGCATTAGGGTTCGAACACTCGAACACCTATAGGGATTCTCCTGCACAGTGGCAGATATGTAAATACGGCGTTTACTTACAATTTCTCACGCATTAGGGTTCGAACAAACGAACACCTATACGGATTCTCCTGCACAGTGGCATATATGTAAATACGGCGTTTGCTTACCATTTCTCAGGTATTATGGTTCGAACCGTCGAACACCTATACGGATTCTCCTGCACAGTGGCAGATACGTAAATACGGCGTTTTCTTATCATTTCTCACGCATTGGGGTTCGAACACTCGAACACCTACACGGATTCTCCTGCACAGTGGCAGATATGTAAATACGGCGTTTACTTACCATTTCTCGCTCAATAGGGTTCGAACACTCGAACACCTGTACGGATTCTCCTGTACAGTGGCAGTTACGTAAATACGACGTTTACCGACCATTTCTCACGCATTAGGGCTCGAACACACGAACACCTATACGGATCTCCTGCACAGTGGCAGGTATGTAAATACGGCGTTTACTTACCATTTCTCATGCATTATGGTTTGAACACTCGAACACCTATACGGATTCTCCTGCACAGTGGTAGATATGTAAATACGGCGTTTACTTACCATTTCTCACGCATTAGGGTTCGAACACTCGAACACCTATACGGATTCTCCCGCACAGTGGCAGATATGTAAATACGGCGATCACTTTCCATTTCTTACGCATTAGGGTTCGAACAATCGAACACCTATACGGATTCTCCTGCACAGTGGCATATATGTAAATACGGCGTTTGCTTTCCATTTCTCATGCATTATGGTTCGAACAGTCGAACACCTATACGGATTCTCCAGCATAGTGGCAGATATGTAAATACGGATTTTTCTTACCATTTCCCACGCATTAGGGTTCGAACACTCGAACACCTATAGGGATTCTTCTGCACAGTGGTAGATATGTAAATATTGCGTTTACTGACAATTTCTCACGCATTAGTGTTCGAACAAACGAACACCTATACGGATTCTCCTGCACTGTGGCAGATATGTAAATACGGCGTTACTTACCATTTCTCAGGCATTAGGGTTCGAACACTCGAACACCTATACAGATTCTCCTGCACAGTGGCATATATGTAAATACGGCGTTTCCTTACCATTTCTCAGGTATTATGGTTCGAACACTCGAACACCTATACGGATTCTCCCGCACAGTGGCAGATATGTAATTACGGTGTTTACTTACAATTTCTCACGCATTAAGGTTTGAACTGTCGAACACCTATACCGATTCTCCTGCACAGTGGCATATATGTAAATACGGCGTTTGCTTACCATTTCTCAGGTATTATGGTTAGAACTGTCGAACACCTATACGGATTCTCCTGCACAGTGGCAGATATGTAAATACGGCGTTTTCTTATCATTTCTCACGCATTGGGGTTCGAACACTCGAACACCTACAGGGATTCTCCTGCACAGTGGCATATATGTAAATACGGCGTTACTGACCATTTCTCAGGCATTAGGGTTCGAACACTCGAACACCTATACGGATTCTCCCGCACAGTGGCAGATATGTAAATACGGTATTTACTTACAATTTCTAACGCATTAAGGTTTGAACAGTCGAACACCTATACGGATTCTCCTACACAGTGGCATATATGTAAATACGGCGTGTGCTTACCATTTCTCAGGTATTATGGTTCGAACCGTCGAACACCTATACGGATTCTCCTGCACAGTGGCAGATATGTAAATACGGCGTTTTCTTATCATTTCTCACGCATTGGGGTTCGAACACTCGAACACCTACACGGATTCTCCTGCACAGTGGCAGATATGTAAATACGGCGTTTACTTACCATTTCTCGCGCAATAGGGTTCGAACACTCGAACACCTGTACGGATTCTCCTGTACAGTGGCAATTACGTAAATACGACGTTTACCGACCATTTCTCACGCATTAGGGCTCGAACACACGAACACCTATACGGATTCTCCTACACAGTGGCAGATATGTAAATACGGCATTTACTTACCATTTCTCATGCATTATGGTTTGAACACTCGAACACCTTTACGGATTCTCCTGCACATGGGCAGATATGTAAATACGGCGTTTACTTACCATTTCTCACGCATTAGGGTTCGAACACTCAAACACCTATACGGATTCTCCTGCACAGTGGCAGATATGTAAATATGGCGTTACTTATCATTTCTCACGCATTAGGGTTCGAACACTCGAACACCTATACGGATTCTCCCGCACAGTGGCAGATATGTAAATACGGTGTTTACTTACAATTTCTCACACATTAAGGTTTGAACAGTCGAACACCTATACGGATTCTCCTGCACAGTGGCATATATGTAAATACGGCGTTTGCTTACCATTTCTCATGCATTATGGTTCGAACAGTCGAACACCTATACGGATTCTCCTGCATAGTGGCAGATATGTAAATACGGATTTTTCTTACCATTTCCCACGCATTAGGGTTCGAACACTCGAACACCTATAGGCATTCTCCTGCACAGTGGCAGATATGTAAATACGACGTTTACTTACAATTGCTCACGCATTAGGGTTCGAACAAACGAACACCTATACGGATTCTCCTGCACTATGGCAGATATGTAAATACGGCGTTACTTACCATTTCTCAGGCATTAGGGTTCGAACACTCGAACAGCTATACGGATTCTCCCGCACAGTGTTTGATATGTAAATACGGGTTTTACTTACCATTTCTCATGCATTAAGGTTCGAACAGTCAAACACCTATACGGATTCTCCTGCACAGTGGCATATATGTAAATACGGCGTTTCCTTACCATTTCTCAGGTATTATGGTTCGAACAGTCGAACACCTATACGGATTCTCCTGCACAGTGGCAGATATGTAAATACGGCGTTTTCTTATCATTTCTCACTCATTGGGGTTCGAACACTCGAACACCTACAGGGATTCTCCTGCACAGTGGCAGATATGTAAATACGGCGTTTACGTACCATTTCTCACGCATTAGGGTTCGAACACTCGAACACCTATACGGATTCTCCTGCACAGTGGCAGATACGTAAATACGACGTTTACCGACCATTTCTCACGTATTAGGGTTCGAACACTCGAACACCTATACGGATTCTCCTGCACAGTGGCAGATATGTAAATACGGCGTTTACTCACCATTTCTCATGCATTAGGGTTCGAACACTCGAACACGTAAACGGATTCTCCGGGACAGTCCCAGATATGTATATACGGCGTTTACTTACCATTTCTTACGCATTAGGATTCGAACACTCGAACACCTATAGAGATTCTCCTGCACAGTGGCAGATATGTAAATACGGCGTTTACTTACCATTTCTCGCCCATTAGGGTTCGAACACTCTAACACCTATACGGATTCTCCTGTACAGTGGGAGTTATGTAAATACGACGTTTACCGACGATTTCTCACGCATTAGGGCTCAACACACGAACACCTATACGGATTCTCCTGCACAGTGGCAGATATGTAAATACGGCGTTTACTTACCATTTCTCATGCATTATGGTTTGAACACTCGAACACGTATACGGATTCTCCTGCACAGTGGCAGATATGTAAATACGGCGTTTACTTACCATTTCTCACGCATTAGGGTTCGAACACTCAAACACCTATACGGATTCTCCTCCACAGTGGCAGATATGTAAATATGGCGTTACTTACCATTTCTCAGGCATTAGTGTTCGAACACTCGAACACCTATACGGATTCTCCCGCACAGTGGCAGATATGTAAATACGGCGTTCACTTTCCATTTCTTACGCATTAGGGTTCGAACAATCGAACACCTATACGGATTCTCCTGCACAGTGGCATATATGTAAATACGGCGTTTGCTTACCATTTCTCATGCATTATGGTTCGAACAGTCGAACACCTATACGGATTCCCCTGCACAGTGGCAGATATGTAAATACGGATTTTTCATACCATTTCCCACGCATTAGGGTTCGAACACTCGAACACCTATAGGTATTCTCCTGCACAGTGGCAGATATGTAAATACGGCGTTTACTTACAATTTCTCACGCATTAGGGTTCGAACACTCGAACACCTATACAGATTCTCCTGAACTGTGGCAGATATGTAAATACGGCGTTACTTACCATTTCTCAGGCATTAGGGTTCGAACACTCGAACACCTATACGGATTCTCCCGCACAGTGGCTGATATGTAAATACGGCTTTTACTTACCATTTCTCACGCATTAAGGTTCGAACAGTCGAACACCTATACGGATTCTCCTGCACAGTGGCATATATGTAAATACGGCGTTTCCTTACCATTTCTCAGGTATTATGGTTCGAACAGTCGAACACCTGTACGGATTCTCCTCCACAGTGGGAGATATGTAAATACGGCGTTTTCTTACCATTTCTCACGCATTAGGGTTCGAACACTCGAACACCTATAGGGATTCTCCTGCACAGTGGCAGATATGTAAATACGGCGTTTACTTACCATTTCTCACGCATTAGGGTTCGAACAGTCGAACACCTATACGGATTCTCCTGCATAGTGGCAGATATGTAAATAAGGTGTTTACTTACCATTTCTCACGCATTAGGGTTCGAACACTCGAACCCCTACACGGATTCTCTAGGACAGTCGCAGATATGTAAATACGGCGTTTACTTACCGTTTCTCAGGCATTAGGGTTCGAACACTCGAACACCTATATGGATTCTCCTGCACAGTGGTAGATATGTAAATACGGCGTTTACTTTCCATTTCTCACGCATTAGGGTTCCAACAGTCGAACACCTATATGGATTCTCCTGCACAGTGGCATATATGTAAATACGGCGTTTGCTTACCATTTCTCATCCATTATGGTTCGAACAGTCGAACACCTATACGGATTCTCCGGCACAGTGGCAGATATGTAAATACGGTGTTTTCTTACCATTTCTCACGCATTAGGGTTCGAACACTCGAACACCTATAGGGATTCTCCTGCACCGTGGCAGATATGTAAATACGGCATTTACTTACCATTTCTCACGCATTAGGGTTCGAACACTCGAACACCTATACGGATTCTCCTACATAGTGGCAGATATGTAAATACGGCGTTATTTACCATTTCTCAAGCATTAGGGTTCGAACACTCGAACACCTAAACGGATTCTCCTGCACGGTGGCAGATACGTAAATACGACGTTTCCTGACCATTTCTCACGCATTAGGGTTCGAACATTCGAACTCCTATATGGATTCTCCTGCACAGTGGCAGATATGCAAATACGGCGTTTACTTACCATTTCTCACGCATTAGGGTTCGAACACCCATTCGGATTCTCCTGCACAGTGGCAGATATGTAAATACGGCGTTCACTCACCATTTCTCATGCATTAGGGTTCGAACACTAGAACACCTATACGGATTCTCCTACATGGTGGCAGATACGTAAATACGACGTTTACCGACCATTTCTCATGCATTAGGGTTCGAACACTCGAATACCTATACGGATTCTCCTACACAGTGGCAGATATGTAAATACGGCGTTTACTTACCATTTCTCACGCGTTAGGGTTCGAACACTCGAACACCCATTCGGATTCTCCTGCACAGTGGCAGATATGTAAATACGGCGTTCACTCACCATTTCTCACGCACTAGGGTTCGAACACTGCAACACCTATACGGATTCTCCTGCACAGTGGCAGATATGTAAATACGGCGTTACTTACCATTTCTCAGGCATTAGGGTTCGAACACTCGAACACCTATGCAGATTCTCCCGCACAGTGGCAGATATGTAAATACGGCGTTTACTTTCCATTTCTCACGCATTAGGGTTCCAACAGTCGAACACCTATACGGATTCTCCTGCACAGTGGCATATATGTAAATACGGCGTTTGCTTACCATTTCTCATGCATTATGGTTCGAACAGTCGAACACCTATACGGATTCTCCGGCACAGTGGCAGATATGTAAATACGGTGTTTTCTTACCATTTCTCACGCATTAGGGTTCGAACACTCGAACACCTATAGGGATTCTCCTGCACAGTGGCAGATATGTAAATACGGCATTTACTTACCATTTCTCACGCATTAGGGTTCGAACACTCGAACACCTATACGGATTCTCCTACATAGTGGCAGATATATAAATACGGCGTTACTTACCATTTCTCAGGCATTAGGGTTCGAGCACTCGAACACCTAAACGGATTCTCCTGCACGGTGGCAGATACGTAAAGACGACGTTTACCGACCATTTCTCACGCATTAGGGTTCGAACATTCGAACACCTATACGGATTCTCCAGCACAGTGGCAGATATGTAAATACGGTGTTTACTTTCCATTTCTCACGCATTAGGGTTCGAACACTCGAACACCCATTCGGATTCTCCTGCACAGTGGCAGATATGTAAATACGGCGTTCACTCACCATTTCTCACGCATTAGGGTTCGAACACTCGAACACCTACAGGGATTCTCCTGCACAGTGGCAGATATGTAAATACGGCATTTACTTACCATTTCTCACGCATTAGGGTTCGAATACTCGAACACCTATACGGATTCTCCTGCACAGTGGCAGATATGTAAATACGGCGTTACTTACCATTTCTCAGGCATTAGGGTTCGAACACTCGAACACCTATACGGATTCTCCCGCACAGTGGCAGATATGTAAATAAGGCGTTTACTTTCCATTTCTAACGCATTAGGGTTCGAAGAGTCGAACACCTATACGGATTCTCCTCCACAGTGGCAGATATGTAAATACGGCGTTACTTACCATTTCTCAGGCATTAGGGTTCGAACACTCGAACACCTAAACGGATTCGCCTGCACAGTGGCAGATACGTAAATACGACGTTTACCGATCATTTCTCACGCATTAGGGTTCGAACACTCGAACACCTATACGGATTCTCCTACACAGTGGCAGATATGTAAATACGGCGTTTACTTACCATTTCTCACGCATTGGGGTTCGAACACTCGAACACCCATACGGATTCTCCTACACAGTGGCAGATACGTAAATACGGCGTTTACTTATCATTTCTCACGCATTAGGGTTCGAACACTCGAACACCTATACGGATTCTCCTGCACAGTGGCAGATATGTAAATACGGCGTTACTTACCATTTCTCAGGCATTAGGGTTCGAACACTCGAACACCTATACGGATTCTCCCGCACAGTGGCAGATATGTAAATACGGCGTTTACTATCCATTTCTAACGCATTAGGGTTCGAACAGTCGAACACCTATACGGATTCTCCTCCACAGTGGCAAATATGTAAATACGGCGTTACTTACCATTTCTCAGGCATTATGGTTCGAACACTAGAACACCTAAACGGATTCTCCTGCACAGTGGCAGACACGTAAATACGACGTTTACCGACCATTTCTCACGCATTAGGGTTCGAACACTCGAACACCTATACGGATTCTCCTACACAGTGGCAGATATGTAAATACGGCGTTTACTTACCATTTCTGAAACATTAGGGTTCGAACACTCGAACACCCATACGGATTCTCCTACACAGTGGCAGATAAGTAAATACGGCGTTTACTTATCATTTCTCGCGCATTAGGGTTCGAACACTCGAACACCTATACGGATTCTCCTGTACAGTGGGAGTTATGTAAATACGACGTTTACCAACCATTTCTCACGCATTAGGCTCGAACACACGAACACCTATACGGATTCTCCTGCACAGTGGCAGATATGTAAATACGGCGTTTACTTACCATTTCTCATGCATTATGGTTTGAACACTCGAACACCTATACGGATTCTCCTGCACAGTGGCAGATATGTAAATACGGCGTTTACTTACCATTTCTCACGCATTAGGGTTCGAACACTCAAACACCTATACGGATTCTCCTGCACAGTGGCAGATATGTAAATATGGCGTTACTTACCATTTCTCAGGCATTAGGGTTCGAACACTCGAACACCTATACGGATTCTCCCGCACAGTGGCAGATATGTAAATACGGCGTTCACTTTCCATTTCTTACGCATTAGGGTTCGAACAATCGAACACCTATACGGATTCTCCTGCACAGTGGCATATATGTAAATACGGCGTTTGCTTACCATTTCTCATGCATTATGGTTCGAACAGTCGAACACCTATACGGATTCTCCTGCACTGTGGCAGATATGTAAATACGGATTTTTCATACCATTTCCCACGCATTAGGGTTCGAACACTCGAACACCTATAGGTATTCTCCTGCACAGTGGCAGATATGTAAATACGGCGTTTACTTACAATTTCTCACGCATTAGGGTTCGAACACTCGAACACCTATACGGATTCTCCTGCACTGTGGCAGATATGTAAATACGGCGTTACTTACCATTTCTCAGGCATTAGGGTTCGAAAACTCGAACACCTATACGGATTCTCCCGCAAAGTGGCTGATATGTAAATACGGCTTTCACTTACCATTTCTCACGCATTAAGGTTCGAACAGTCGAACACCTATACGGATTCTCCTACACAGTGGCATATATGTAAATACGGCGTTTCCTTACCATTTCTCAGGTATTATGGTTCGAACAGTCGAACACCTATACGGATTCTCCTCCACAGTGGGAGATATGTAAATACGGCGTTTTCTTACCATTTCTCACGCATTAGGGTTCGAACACTCGAACACCTATAGGGATTCTCCTGCACAGTGGCAGATATGTAAATACGGCGTTTACTTACCATTTCTCACGCATTAGGGTTCGAACACTCGAACACCTATACGGATTCTCCTGCACAGTGGCAGATATGTAAATAAGGTGTTTACTTACCATTTCTCACGCATTAGGGTTCGAACACTCGAACCCCTAAACGGATTCTCTAGGACAGTCGCAGATATGTAAATACGGCGTTTACTTACCGTTTCCCAGGCATTAGGGTTCGAACACTCGAACACCTATATGGATTCTCCCGCACAGTGGTAGATATGTAAATACGGCGTTTACTTTCCATTTCTCACGCATTAGGGTTCCAACAGTCGAACACCTATATGGATTCTCCTGCACAGTGGGATATATGTAAATACGGCGTTTGCTTACCATTTCTCATCCATTATGGTTCGAACAGTCGAACACCTATACGGATTCTCTGGCACAGTGGCAGATATGTAAATACGGTGTTTTCTTACCATTTCTCACGCATTAGGGTTCGAACACTCGAACACCTATAGGGATTCTCCTGCACAGTGGCAGATATGTAAATACGGCATTTACTAACCATTTCTCACGCATTAGGGTTCGAACACTCGAACACCTATACGGATTCTCCTACATAGTGGCAGATATGTAAATACGGCGTTATTTACCATTTCTCAGGCATTAGGGTTCGAACATTCGAACACCTAAACGGATTCTCCTGCACGGTGGCAGATACGTAAATACGACGTTTCCCGACCATTTCTCACGCATTAGGGTTCGAACATTCGAACACCTATATAGATTCTCCTGCACAGTGGCAGATATGTAAATACGGCGTTTACTTACCATTTCTCACGCATTAGGGTTCGAACACTCGAACACCCATTCGGATTCTCCTGCACAGTGGCAGATATGTAAATACGGCGTTCACTCACCATTTCTCACGCATTAGGGTTCGAACACTAGAACACCTATACGGATTCTCCTGCATGGTGGCAGATACGTAAATACGACGTTTACCGACCATTTCTCATGCATTAGGGTTCGAACACTCGAACACCTATACGGATTCTCCTACACAGTGGCAGATATGTAAATACGGCGTTTACTTACCATTTCTCACGCGTTAGGGTTCGAACACTCGAACACCCATTCGGATTCTCCTGCACAGTGGCAGATATGTAAATACGGCGTTCACTCACCATTTCTCACGCATTAGGGTTCTAACACTGCAACACCTATACAGATTCTCCTGCACAGTGGCAGATATGTAAATACGACGTTACTTACCATTTCTCAGGCATTAGGGTTCGAACACTCGAACACCTATACAGATTCTCCCGCACAGTGGCAGATATGTAAATACGGCGTTTACTTTCCATTTCTCACGCATTAGGGTTCCAACAGTCGAACACCTATACGGATTCTCCTGCACAGTGGCATATATGTAAATACGGCGTTTGCTTACCATTTCTCATGCATTATGGTTCGAACAGTCGAACACCTATACGGATTCTCCGGTACAGTGGCAGATATGTAAATACGGTGTTTTCTTACCATTTCTCACGCATTAGGGTTCGAACACTCGAACACCTATTGGGATTCTCCTGCACAGTGGCAGATATGTAAATACGGCATTTACTTACCATTTCTCACGCATTAGGGTTCGAACACTTGAACACCTATACGGATTCTCCTACATAGTGCCAGATATGTAAATACGGCATTACTTACCATTTCTCAGGCATTAGGGTTCGAGCACTCGAACACCTAAACGGATTCTCCTGCACGGTGGCAGATACGTAAATACGACGTTTACCGGCCATTTCTCACGCATTAGGGTTCGAACATTCGAACACCTATACGGATTCTCCAGCACAGTGGCAGATATGTAAATACGGTGTTTACTTACCATTTCTCACGCATTAGGGTTCGAACACTCGAACACCCATTCGGATTCTCCTGCACAGTGGCAGATATGTAAATACGGCGTTCACTCACCATTTCTCACGCATTAGGGTTCGAACACTCGAACACCTACAGGGATTCTCCTGCACAGTGGCAGATATGTAAATACGGCATTTACTTACCATTTCTCACGCATTAGGGTTCGAATACTCGAACACCTATACGGATTCTCCTGCACAGTGGCAGATATGTAAATACGGCGTTACTTACCATTTCTCAGGCATTAGGGTTCGAACACTCGAACACCTATACGGATTCTCCCGCACAGTGGCAGATATGTAAATAAGGTGTTTACTTTCCATTTCTAACGCATTAGGGTTTGAACAGTCGAACACCTATACGGATTATCCTCCACAGTGGCAGATATGCAAATACGGCGTTACTTACCATTTCTCAGGCATTAGGGTTCGAACACTCGAACACCTAAACGGATTCTCCTGCACAGTGTCAGATACGTAAATACGACGTTTACCGACCATTTCTCACGCATTAGGGTTCGAACACTCGAACACCTATACGGATTCTCCTGCACAGTGGCAGATATGTAAATACGGCGTTTACTTACCATTTCTCACGCATTGGGGTTCGAACACTCGAACACCCATACGGATTCTCCTACACAGTGGCAGATATGTAAATACGGCGTTTACTTATCATTTCTCACGCATTAGGGTTCGAACACTGCAACACCTATACGGATTCTCCTGCACAGTGGCAGATATGTAAATACGGCGTTACTTACCATTTCTCAGGCATTAGGGTTCGAACACTCGAACACCTATACGGATTCTCCCGCACAGTGGCAGATATGTAAATACGGCGTTTACTTTCCATTTCTAACGCATTAGGGTTCGAACAGTCGAACACCTATACGGATTCTCCTCCACAGTGGCAGATATGTAAATACGGCGTTACTTACCATTTCTCAGGCATTATGGTTCGAACACTCGAACACCTAAACGGATTCTCCTGCACAGTAGCAAACACGTAAATACGACGTTTACCGACCATTTCTCACGCATTAGGGTTCGAACACTCGAACACCTATACGGATTCTCCTACACAGTGGCAGATATGTAAATACGGCGTTACTTACCATTTCTGACGCATTAGGGTTCGAACACTCGAACACCCATACGGATTCTCCTACACAGTGGCAGATAAGTAAATACGGCATTTACTTATCATTTCTCACGCATTTGGGTTCGAACATTCGAACACCTCTACGGATTCTCCTGCACAGTGGCAGATATGTAAATACGGCATTAGTTACCATTTCTCAGGCATTAGGGTTCGAACAGTCGAACACCTACACAGATTCTCCTGCACAGTGGCATATATGTAAATACGGCGTTTGCTTACCATTTCTCATGCATTATGGTTCGAACAGTCGAACACCTATACGGATTCTCCTGCACAGTGGCAGATATGTAAATACGGCGTTTTCTTACCATTTCTCACGCATTAGGGTTCGAACAGTCGAACACCTATACAGATTCTCCTGCACAGTGGCATATATGTAAATACGGCGTTTGCTTACCATTTCTCATGTATTATGGTTCGAACAGTTGAACACCTATACGGATTCTCCTGCACAGTGGCAGATATGTAAATACGGCGTGTACTTTCCATTTCTCACGCATTAGGATTCGAACAGTCGAACACCTATACAGATTCTCCTACACAGTGGCATATATGTAAATACGGCGTTTGCTTACCATTTCTCATGCATTATGGTTCGAACAGTCGAACACCTATACGGATTCTCCTGCACAGTGGCAGATATATAAATACGGCGTTTTCTTACCATTTCTCACGCATTAGGGTTCGAACACTCGAACACCTATAGGGATTCTCCTCCACTGTGGCAGATATGTACATACGGCGTTTACTTACCATTTATCACGCATTAGGGCTCGAACACTCGAACACCTATACGGATTCTCCTGCACAGTGGCAGATATGTAAATACGGCGTTACTTAACATTTCTCAGGCATTAGGGTTCGAACACTCGAACACCTATACAGATTCTCCCGTACAGTGGCAGATATGTAAATACGGTGTTTACTTACAATTTCTCACGCATTAAGGTTTGAACAGTCGAACACCTGTACGGATTCTCCTGCACAGTGGCATATATGTAAATACGGCGTTTGCTTACCATTTCTCAGGTATTATGGTTCGAACCGTCGAACAGCTATACGGATTCTCCTGCACAGTGGCAGATATGTAAATACGGTGTTTTCTTATCATTTCTCACGCATTGGGGTTCGAACACTCGAACACCTACAGGAATTCTCCTGCACAGTGGCAGATATGTAAATACGGCGTTTACTTACCATTTCTCATGCATTAGGGTTCGAACACTCGAACACCTAAACGGATTCTCCTGCACGGTGGCAGATACGTAAATACGACGTTTACCGACCATTTCTCACGCATTAGGGTTCGAACACTCGAACACCTATACGGATTCTCCTGCACAGTGGCAGATATGTAAATACGGCGTTTACTTACCATTTCTCACGCATTGGGGTTCGAACACTCGAACACCCATACGGATTCTCCTACACAGTGGCAGATATGTAAATACGGCGTTTACTTATCATTTCTCACGCATTAGGGTTCGAACACTCGAACACCTATACGGATTCTCCTGCACAGTGGCAGATATGTAAATACGGCGTTTACTTACCATTTCTCATGCATTAGGGTTCGAACACTCGAACACCTAAACGGATTCTCCTGCACGGTGGCAGATACGTAAATACGACGTTTACCGACCATTTCTCACGCATTAGGGGTCGAACACTCGAACACCTATACGGATTCTCCTGCACAGTGGCAGATATGTAAATACGGCGTTACTTACCATTTCTCAGGCATTAGGGTTCGAACACTCGAACACCTATACGGATTCTCCCGCACAGTGGCAGATATGTAAATACGTCGTTTACTTTCCATTTCTAACGCATTAGGGTTCGAACAGTCGAACACCTATACGGATTCTCCTCCACAGTGGTAGATATGTAAATACGGCGTTACTTACCATTTCCCAACCATTAGGGTTCGAACACTCGAACACCTAAACGGATTCTCCTGCACAGTCGCAGATACGTAAATACGACGTTTACCGACCATTTCTCACGCATTAGGGTTCGAACACTCGAACACCTATACAGATTCTCCTGCACAGTGGCAGATATGTAAATACGGCGTTTACTTACCATTTCTGACACATTAGGGTTCGAACACTCGAACACCCATACGGATTCTCCTACACAGTGGCAGATAAGTAAATACGGCGTTTACTTACCATTTCTCACGCATTAGGGTTCGAACGCTCGAACACCTATACAGATTCTCCATGCACAGTGGCAGATATGTAAATACGGCATTACTTACCATTTCTCAGGCATTAGGGTTCGAACAGTCGAACACCTATACAGATTCTCCTGCATAGTGGCATATATGTAAATACGGCGTTTGCTTACCATTTCTCATGCACTATGGTTCGAACAGTTGAACACCTATACGGATTCTCCTGCACAATGGCAGATATGTAAATACGGCGTTTTCTTACCATTTCTCACGCATTAGGGTTCGAACAGTCGAACACCTATACAGATTCTCCTGCACGGTGGCATATATGTAAATACGGCGTTTGCTTACTATTTCTCATGTATTATGGTTCGAACAGTTGAACACCTATACGGATTCTCCTGCACAGTGGCAGATATGTAAATACGGCGTGTACTTTCCATTTCTCACGCATTAGGGTTCGAACAGTCGAACACCTATACAGATTCTCCTACACAGTGGCATATATGTAAATACGGCGTTTGCTTACCATTTCTCATGCATTGTGGTTCGAACAGTCGAACACCTATACGGATTCTCCTGCACAGTGGCAGATATATAAATACGGCGTTTTCTTACCATTTCTCACGCATTAGGGTTCGAACACTCGAACACCTATAGGGATTCTCCTCCACTGTGGCAGATATGTACATACGGCGTTTACTTACCATTTATCACGCATTAGGGTTCGAACACTCGAACACCTATACGGATTCTCCTGCACAGTGGCAGATATGTAAATACGGCGTTACTTACCATTTCTCAGGCATTAGGGGTTCGAACACTCGAACACCTATACAGATTCTCCCGTACAGTGGCAAGATATGTAAATACGGTGTTTACTTACAATTTCTCACGCATTAAGGTTTGAACAGTCGAACACCTGTACGGGATTCTCCCTGCACAGTGGCATATATGTAAATACGGCGTTTGCTTACCATTTCTCAGGTATTATGGTTCGAACCGTCGAACACCCTATACGGATTCTCCTGCACAGTGGCAGATATGTAAATACGGCGTTTTCTTATCATTTCTCACGCATTGGGGTTCGAACACTCGAACACCTACAGGAATTCTCCTGCACAGTGGCAGATATGTAAATACGGCGTTTACTTACCATTTCTCATGCATTAGGGTTCGAACACTCGAACACCTAAACGGATTCTCCTGCACGGTGGCAGATACGTAAATACGACGTTTACCGACCATTTCTCACGCATTAGGGTTCGAACACTCGAACACCTATACGGATTCTCCTGCACAGTGGCAGATATGTAAATACGGCGTTTACTTACCATTTCTCACGCATTGGGGTTCGAACACTCGAACACCCATACGGATTCTCCTACACAGTGGCAGATATGTAAATACGGCGTTTACTTATCATTTCTCACGCATTAGGGTTCGAACACTCGAACACCTATACGGATTCTCCTGCACAGTGGCAGATATGTAAATACGGCGTTTACTTACCATTTCTCATGCATTAGGGTTCGAACACTCGAACACCTAAACGGATTCTCCTGCACGGTGGCAGATACGTAAATACGACGTTTACCGACCATTTCTCACGCATTAGGGTTCGAACACTCGAACACCTATACGGATTCTCCTGCACAGTGGCAGATATGTAAATACGGCGTTACTTACCATTTCTCAGGCATTAGGGTTCGAACACTCGAACACCTATACGGATTCTCCCGCACAGTGGCAGATATGTAAATACGTCGTTTACTTTCCATTTCTAACGCATTAGGGTTCGAACAGTCGAACATCTATACGGATTCTCCTCCAGAGTGATAGATATGTAAATACGGCGTTACTTACCATTTCTCAACCATTAGGGTTCGAACACTCGAACACCTAAACGGATTCTCCTGCACAGTGGCAGATACGTAAATACGACGTTTACCGACCATTTCTCACGCATTAGGGTTCGAACACTCGAACACCTATACAGATTCTCCTGCACAGTGGCAGATATGTAAATACGGCGTTTACTTACCATTTCTGACACATTAGGGTTCGAACACTCGAACACCTATACGGATTCTCCTACACAGTGGCAGATAAGTAAATACGGCGTTTACTTACCATTTCTCACGCATTAGGGTTCGAACGCTCGAACACCTATACAGATTCTCCATGCACAGTGGCAGATATGTAAATACGGCATTACTTACCATTTCTCAGGCATTAGGGTTCGAACAGTCGAACACCTATACAGATTCTCCGGCACAGTGGCATATATGTAAATACGGCGTTTGCTTACCATTTCTCATGCACTATGGTTCGAACAGTTGAACACCTATACGGATTCTCCTGCACAGTGGCAGATATGTAAATACGGCGTTTTCTTACCATTTCTCACGCATTAGGGTTCGAACAGTCGAACACCTATACAGATTCTCCTGCACGGTGGCATATCTGTAAATACGGCGTTTGCTTACTATTTCTCATGTATTATGGTTCGAACAGTTGAACACCTATACGGATTCTCCTGCACAGTGGCAGATATGTAAATACGGTGTTTACTTTCCATTTCTCACGCAATAGGGTTCGAACAGTCGAACACCTATACAGATTCTCCTGCACAGTGGCATATATGTAAATACGGCGTTTGCTTACCATTTCTCATGCATTATGGTTCGAACACCTATACGGATTCTCCTGCACAGTGGCAGATATATAAATACGGCGTTTTCTTACCATTTCTCACGCATTAGGGTTCGAACACTCGAACACCTATAGGGATTCTCCTGCACTGTGGCAGATATGTAAATACGGCGTTTACTTACCATTTCTCACGCATTAGGGTTCGAACACTCGAACACCAATACGGATTCTCCTGCACAGTGGCAGATATGTAAATACGGCGTTACTCACCATTTCTCAGGCATTAGGGTTCGAACACTCGAACACCTATACGGATTCTCCCGCACGGTGGCAGATATGTAAATACGGTGTTTACTTACAATTTCTCACGCATTAAGGTTTGAACTGTCGAACACCTATACGGATTCTCCTGCACAGTGGCATATATGTAAATACGGCGTTTGCTTACCATTTCTCAGGTATTATGGTTCGAACTGTCGAACACCTATACGGATTCTCCTGCACAGTGGCAGATATGTAAATACGACGTTTACCGACCATTTCTCACGCATTAGGGTTCGAACACTCGAACACCTATACAGATTCTCCTGCACAGTGGCAGATATGTAAATACGGCGTTTACTTACCATTTCTGACACATTAGGGTTCGAACACTCGAACACCCATACGGATTCTCCTACACAGTGGCAGATAAGTAAATACGGCGTTTACTTACCATTTCTCACGCATTAGGGTTCGAACGCTCGAACACCTATACAGATTCTCCATGCACAGTGGCAGATATGTAAATACGGCATTACTTACCATTTCTCAGGCATTAGGGTTCGAACAGTCGAACACCTATACAGATTCTCCTGCATAGTGGCATATATGTAAATACGGCGTTTGCTTACCATTTCTCATGCACTATGGTTCGAACAGTTGAACACCTATACGGATTCTCCTGCATAGTGGCAGATATGTAAATACGGCGTTTTCTTACCATTTCTCACGCATTAGGGTTCGAACAGTCGAACACCTATACAGATTCTCCTGCACGGTGGCATATATGTAAATACGGCGTTTGCTTACTATTTCTCATGTATTATGGTTCGAACAGTTGAACACCTATACGGATTCTCCTGCACAGTGGCAGATATGTAAATACGGTGTTTACTTTCCATTTCTCACGCAATAGGGTTCGAACAGTCGAACACCTATACAGATTCTCCTGCACAGTGGCATATATGTAAATACAGCGTTTGCTTACCATTTCTCATGCATTATGGTTCGAACACCTATACGGATTCTCCTGCACAGTGGCAGATATATAAATACGGCGTTTTCTTACCATTTCTCACGCATTAGGGTTCGAACACTCGAACACCTATAGGGATTCTCCTGCACTGTGGCAGATATGTAAATACGGCGTTTACTTACCATTTCTCACGCATTAGGGTTCGAACACTCGAACACCAATACGGATTCTCCTGCACAGTGGCAGATATGTAAATACGGCGTTACTCACCATTTCTCAGGCATTAGGGTTCGAACACTCGAACACCTATACGGATTCTCCCGCACGGTGGCAGATATGTAAATACGGTGTTTACTTACAATTTCTCACGCATTAAGGTTTGAACTGTCGAACACCTATACGGATTCTCCTGCACAGTGGCATATATGTAAATACGGCGTTTGCTTACCATTTCTCAGGTATTATGGTTCGAACTGTCGAACACCTATACGGATTCTCCTGCACAGTGGCAGATATGTAAATACGGCGTTTTCTTATCATTTCTCACGCATTGGGGTTCGAACACTCGAACACCTACAGGGATTCTCCTGCACAGTGGCAGATATGTAAATACGGTGTTACTTACCATTTCTCAGGCATTAGGGTTCGAACACTCGAGCACCTATACGGATTCTCCCGCACAGTGGCAGATATGTAAATACGGTGTTTACTTACAATTTCTCACGCATTAAGGTTTGAACAGTCGAACACCTATACGGATTCTCCTGCACAGTGGCATATATGTAAATACGGCGTTTGCTTACCATTTCTCAGGTATTATGGTTCGAACCGTCGAACACCTATACGGATTCTCCTGCACAGTGGCAGATATGTAAATACGGCGTTTTCTTATCATTTCTCACGCATTGGGGTTCGAACACTCGAACACCTACACGGATTCTCCTGCACAGTGGCAGATATGTAAATACGGCGTTTACTTACCATTTCTCGCGCAATAGGGTTCGAACACTCGAACACCTGTACGGATTCTCCTGTACAGTGGCAGTTACGTAAATACGACGTTTACCGACCATTTCTCACGCATTAGGGCTCGAACACACGAACACCTATACGGATTCTCCTGCACAGTGGCAGGTATGTAAATACGGCGTTTACTTACCATTTCTCATGCATTATGGTTTGAACACTCGAACACCTATACGGATTCTCCTGCACCGTGGTAGATATGTAAATACGGCGTTTACTTACCATTTCTCACGCATTAGGGTTCGAACACTCGAACTGCTATACGGATTCTCCGCACAGTGTTTGATATGTAAGTACGGCGTTTACTTACAATTTCTCACGCATTAGGGTTCGAACAAGCGAACACCTATACGGATTCTCCTGCACTGTGGCAGATATGTAAATACGGCGTTGCTTACCATTTCTCAGGCATTAGGGTTCGAACACTCGAACCGCTATACGGATTCTCCCGCACAGTGTTTGATATGTAAGTACGGCTTTTACTTACCATTTCTCACGCATTAAGGTTCGAACAGTCGAACACCTATACGGATTCTCCTGCACAGTGGCATATATGTAAATACGGCGTTTCCTTACCATTTCTCAGGTATTATGGTTCGAACACTCGAACACCTATACGGATTCTCCCGCACAGTGGCAGATATGTAAATACGGTGTTTACTTACAATTTCTCACGCATTAAGGTTTGAACAGTCGAACACCTATACGGATTCTCCTGCACAGTGGCATATATGTAAATACGGCGTTTGCTTACCATTTCTCAGGTATTATGCTTCGAACCGTCGAACACCTATACGGATTCTCCTGCACAGTGGCAGATATGTAAATACGGCGTTTTCTTATCATTTCTCACGCATTGGGGTTCGAGCACTCGAACACCTACACGGATTCTCCTGCACAGTGGCAGATATGTAAATACGGCGTTTACTTACCATTTCTCGCGCAATAGGGTTCGAACACTCGAACACCTGTACGGATTCTCCTGTACAGTGGCAGTTACGTAAATACGACGTTTACCGACCCTTTCTCACGCATTAGGGCTCGAACACACGAACACCTATACGGATTCTCCTGCACAGTGGCAGGTATGTAAATACGGAGTTTACTTACCATTTCTCATGCATTATGGTTTGAACACTCGAACACCTATACGGATTCTCCTGCACAGTGGTAGATATGTAAATACGGCGTTTACTTACCATTTCTCACGCATTAGGGTTCGAACACTCAAACACCTATACGGATTCTCCTGCACAGTGGCAAATATGTAAATATGGCGTTACTTACCATTTCTCACGCATTAGGGTTCGAACACTCGAACACCTATACGGATTCTCCCGCACAGTGGCAGATATGTAAATACGGCGATCACTTTCCATTTCTTACGCATTAGGGTTCGAACAATCGAACACCTATACGGATTCTCCTGCACAGTGGCATATATGTAAATACGGCGTTTGCTTACCATTTTTCATGCATTATGGTTCGAAGAGTCGAACACCTATACGGATTCTCCTGCATAGTGGCAGATATGTAAATACGGATGTTTCTTACCATTTCCCACGCATTAGGGTTCAACCACTCGAACACCTATAGGGATTCTTCTGCACAGTGGCAGATATGTAAATACGGCGTTTACTTACAATATCTCACGCATTAGGGTTCGAACAAACGAACACTTATACGGATTCTCCTGCACTGTGGCAGATATGTAAATACGGCGTTACTTACCATTTCTCAGGCATTAGGGTTCGAACACTCGAACACCTATACGGATTCTCCCGCACAGTGTTTGATATGTAAATACGGCTTTTAATTACCATTTCTCACGCATTAAGGTTCGAACAGTCGAACACCTATACGGATTCTCCTGCACAGTGGCATATATGTAAATACGACGTTTCCTTACCATTTCTCAGGTATTATGGTTCGAACAGTCGAACACCTATACGGATTCTCCTGCACAGTGGCAGATATGTAAATACGGTGTTTACTTACAATTTCTCACGCATTAAGGTTTGAACTGTCGAACACCTATACGGATTCTCCTGCACAGTGCCATATATGTAAATACGGCGTTTGCTTACCATTTCTCAGGTATTATGGTTCGAACTGTCGAACACCTATACGGATTCTCCTGCACAGTGGCAGACATGTAAATACGGCGTTTTCTTATCATTTCTCACGCATTGGGGTTCGAACACTCGAACACCTACAGGGATTCTCCTGCACAGTGGCAGATATGTAAATACGGCGTTACTTACCATTTCTCAGGCATTAGGGTTCGAACACTCGAACACCTATACGGATTCTCCCGCACAGTGGCAGATATGTAAATACGGTGTTTACTTACAATTTCTCACGCATTAAGGTTTGAACAGTCGAACACCTATACGGATTCTCCTGCACAGTGGCATATATGTAAATACGGCGTTTGCTTACCATTTCTCAGGTATTATGGTTCGAACCGTCGAACACCTATACGGATTCTCCTGCACAGTGGCAGATATGTAAATACGGCGTTTTCTTATCATTTCTCACGCATTGGGGTTCGAACACTCGACCACCTACACGGATTCTCCTGCACAGTGGCAGATATGTAAATACGGCGTTTACTTACCATTTCTCGCGCAATAGGGTTCGAACACTCGAACACCTGTACGGATTCTCCTGTACAGTGGCAGTTACGTAAATACGACGTTTACCGACCATTTCTCACACATTAGGGCTCGAAGACACGAACACCTATACGGATTCTCCTACACAGTGGTAGATATGTAAATACGGCGTTTACTTACCATTTCTCATGTATTATGGTTTGAACACTCGAACACCTATACGGATTCTCCTGCACAGTGGCAGATATGTAAATACGGCGTTTACTTACCATTTCTCAAGCATTAGGGTTCGAACACTCAAACACCTATACGGATTCTCCTGCACAGTGGCAGATATGTAAATATGGCGTTACTTATCATTTCTCACGCATTAGGGTTCGAACACTCGAACACCTATACGGATTCTCCCGCACAGTGGCAGATATGTAAATACGGCGATCACTTTCCATTTCTTACGCATTAGGGTTCGAACAATCGAACACCTATACGGATTCTCCTGCACAGTGGCATATATGTAAATACGGCGTTTGCTTACCATTTCTCATGCATTATGGTTCGAACAGTCGAACACCTATACGGATTCTCCTGCATAGTGGCAGATATGTAAATACGGATTTTTCTTACCATTTCCCACGCATTAGGGTTCGAACACTCGAACACCTATAGGGATTCTCCTGCACAGTGGCAGATATATAAATACGGCGTTTACTTACAATTTCTCACGCATTAGGGTTCGAACAAACGAACACCTATACGGATTCTCCTGCACTGTGGCAGATATGTAAATACGGCGTTACTTACCATTTCTCAGGCATTAGGTTCGAACACTCGAACACCTATACGGATTCTCCCGCACAGTGTTTGATATGTAAATACGGCTTTTACTTACCATTTCTCACGCATTAAGGTTCGAACAGTCGAACACCTATACGGATTCTCCTGCACAGTGGCATATATGTAAATACGGCGTTTCCTTACCATTTCTCAGGTATTATGGTTCGAACAGTCGAACACCTATACGGATTCTCCTGCACAGTGGCTGATATGTAAATACGGCGTTTTCTTATCATTTCTCACTCATTGGGGTTCGAACACTCGAACACCTACAGGGATTCTCCTGCACAGTGGCAGATATGTAAATACGGCGTTTACTTACCATTTCTCACGCATTAGGGTTCGAACACTCGAACACCTAAACGGATTCTCCTGCACAGTGGCAGATACGTAAATACAACGTTTACCGACCATTTCTCACGCATTAGGGTTCGAACACTCGAACACCTATACGGATTCTCCTGCACAGTGGCAGATATGTAAATACGGCGTTTACTCACCATTTCTCATGCATTAGGGTTCGAACACTCGAACACGTAAACGGATTCTCCGGGACAGTCGCAGATATGTATATACGGCGTTTACTTACCATTTCTTACGCATTAGGATTCGAACACTCGAACACCTATAGAGATTCTCCTGCACCGTGGCAGATATGTAAATACGGCGTTTACTTACCATTTCTCGCGCATTAGGGTTCGAACACTCGAACACCTATACGGATTCTCCTGTACAGTGGGAGTTATGCAAATACGACGTTTACCGACCATTTCTCATGCATTAGGGCTCGAACACACGAACATCTATACGGATTCTCCTGCACAGTGGCAGATATGTAAATACGGCGTTTACTTACCATTTCTCATGCATTATCATTTTGACTCAAACACAAAGAAAGAAATATCTAAGGGAGAGAGAAGAGAGAACATTCGGGAGAGAGATGAAGTAAAGGGGAAAGAAGAAAGGGAAATGGGAGATTAAGCTCTACATCTCCATTAAAGCAACTAAGGTAAGAATCCCTCCCTAAATTCTTGAAATAAAGTTGAATCATCCATGGTTTCATGGCAAGTAAATAGAATGGAAGAGAAATTATGTGTAATATGAGCCTATATGACATGAAATTATGATTATTGGGCACATTTGAGGGAGACCTCCATGGATGTTGAAATATGAAGCTTGTATGTACATGTTTATGGTTTCTATGATATGATGCATATTGAAGTTTATTTGGAAGTTATGAAGCTTTATTTCAAGTGTTTTCAAGTGTTTGGGCCTTGATTTTCATGATTTGGAAGTTGATTTTTGCTAAAGTGGAGGCCACGGTTTGACAGAAAAATGACTGGTTTTTCACCCAGAATTTTCATAGTCCGCTCGAGCGGGGGTTTGGCCGCTCCAGCGGGGACCTGTTTTTTCAGGGAATTTTGGAAGTTGCATCCAGCTCCTATATGGCATGAATTACATGATTTTAACATGTTAATTACATCATTTAGCATCTTATGCATGCAATGAACATGTAAAGAATGTGATGAAGGAAAGGAATGACATGAATTATGTGAATTGATGATGATATATGTTAAGGAATATGTTATACTGTTGATGTTTGCAGGTCAGATTGAGAGGACCATGCCATCGGTTTTGGAAACCCACTGTGAGTAACATTTCTGTAAAGATATGTTATTATGAATTATGTTTAAAAAGTGCTATGCTATGTTATGGTTTTGAAATGATAAATATTTTCTGTGAACGAATGTCCAGTTTGCGAATCTAGTATGGCATCCATAGTTAGTTGAAGTCATGGGGGCGAGAACATGCAGGCCCATGCGCTTGAGTCATGGGGGACGGCATGGAAGGACAAGCCCATGACCAGTTACGAGATCTCGGTATGTGTTTAATCGGTGTCCGGGACCGGTTACTCTAGTCGTTAGTCGACACATGTTATGTTCTATGGAGTATGCCATTATGTATGTTCTATGATGAGTATGATTATGTATATGAATGTTATGTTTTATGGATTTATATGAAATGTTGGAGTTCGTTCACTACCCCTTTACGTTAATGTTACTTGCTGAGCTTTAGCTCATTGTTTGTATTTATGTATTTATAGGTGAGCATTCAGGGAGTCAAGCCTAGGCGGGGTCTTGTTCGAGCCGCCGTTTTGAAGCCAACCAGATGTTTTGAGTGCCTCCGAGTTGGGGCTAGGCCTGGAAGGCCGTACTAGCTTTGTTTTTGGTTGTATAGCTGTGGCGTGAGCCTATGTTTTGTATGTGAACTTTCGTTACATGTTATGTAATGTAGTGCGTAAATTACCATTTTTGGCATGTAAATGTATGTTCATATAAATGCACAGCTCTTTGGACTATTAGTATTTTGCTTTCGCTCCCGCGAGCCCCGTTTATTTATGTTATGTTCAGAAAGGCCTGTGGTAATCTAGAATTACTGGCCGGTTACGATGCCAACCTTCTCGGGGCGGGTTTGGGTCGTGACAAAAAGCCTCCCACGTGCCACCAATACAACCCCTCATGTACTTCCACCACTGACCCGCATCCCCCTTAAGCTGGAAAGATACCAAGGTCACCTTCAAAGCCCCGTCTTCGATGCTAAGCATCTCAAACGTCTTCGTCATCTGTTCGAGCCATTCATCAGCTTTCAGTGCCTCTTTCGGATTCCCCACAAACTTGTTTGGCTTAGACCGAAAAAACTCCCTCTTCAGAAAGGAAGGCCCTGCATCAACAACCTGGGCCCGAACTGGATTCTCGGCTCTAAGAATGCCCATGGATTCCCTCAAGGCTTCTGTTATCTCGCGGGCTAAGGCACCCATGGCCTGTTGACCCGCTGGCTCGGCCACATTGGCCTAACCAACACCCTCCTGCTGCGCCGGAATCTCATCCGGTATAGGCATCTCCTGCCTCCTAGGCCTACCTCGCCTACCACCACGTCCTCGTCCCAACATCCTAATAAAGGTAACGAAGAACATTAGCACATTCACAAATGTACCGAAGCTATAACACTCGCGTCCTAATGCATGGACAACTGTAATTCACTCCATGTAAGCACATCATCACATAAGTACTTACGAATTTCATTTCCGGATAATGATAGTCCCGAGGCGTTACTAGAGTTCCGGTTAGAAACAGCATTGATTAGGTGCTTTTCCAACAAGACTCACAGAAACCCAAGAATCCAATCAACATCCTAGAAATTAAATCCTATACCCATATAGTCATATAAGCATGTTATCAAATAAACACATACTATTATACAGAAGTTTCTAACAAGCGAGACAAACCCATTGTGATACTAATCACTTCCCACGTACCCAAAGTATTCAAACCCGGTACGCTCTGATTCCAAGTTGTAACGCCCTCAAAATAAACCCATAATATCATGCATTCACGACATCCATAAACATAAGAGAAATAAACATATTTCTATTCATCAGAGTATTTAGTCCAAAAGTATTACATGTTGACAACAAAACTAAATGCCCTACGGGCTTACAACTTTCCAAGTCAACACATGGTTACAAAAAGGAGTACTAACTCTATACAAAATAAGCCCTTGGCTTGATATACATGTAATACAAAAGGTAATCACAAAAGATGTCCTAGCCACTAAGCCTCTCAAGCTACGTCCTTAGAGGTGGCATGCTACCTGTACCTGAAAATGATGTCCCATATAGGATGAGCCAACGCCCAGTATAGATATGCTAAACATAATATGAGCAATAACTAAAACATTAGCATTTGATAAATGTTTAACTCACATAAATCAATTCTTAACCCATTTCAATTACATGACAAATGTGTCCATGTTTCATTCAATTTTCCATTTCTTATTCAATTTCTCAATTCATAATCCTGGCTCAGAACCTGGCCATATACTTTGAATGAGATTACATCTCATATCAATAATTCTTTCATTTCAACAATTCAAATGAGATAACAACTCATATCAAAACACTTCCATAAGTCTCAATAAATACACATATTTGTTGTATCAGTAACACATAAAACACTTTCATACTTCACAAATGATACACAGATTTGCTGTATCAATAATACATAAAACACTTCTATACTTCACAAATGATACACAGATTTGTTGTATCAATGATTCAATAGATACACATGTTTGCTGTATCAATGGAGTCCATCCCCTATCTCCTGTCAAATAACATCCGGTTTAAGAGTCCATCCCCTATCTTCCCCTAAACCGTGGAGTACATCCCCTATCTCCTCCCACACAATACAATGTATATAAACGCATATCATATACATAATCAATCGATACATAACTATGATGTATTATTCCAACCGTCATATTCGATGACATATTCAATTGATTAGTTTTAGTTTGCCTAATCATCATGCATTGTCTACAACAATCAAGACTATCCTCTACCGATAGCCCAAAACAGTTATTTCTAAACAGATAATAAATGCCTCAACAAATATATAATCTCAACATTTTCAAAGTGAGTGATTAATAAATCCAACTCCACTATTCTATTTCATAATGAGTCAATTCCATTATTTCCAACTCAATTTCATATTTCCATAATAATTGTCATTAATTACACTAATGACCCAAATATATCCAAACATGGCATTTTCCCCCTTATTCTCAATATTAACCCAAAGGTCCAAATATTACCAACAACATCAATAACCTTCTTTTTTGACCCAAAACACATAAGTTTGAATCAAAAGAACAAAACTCTACTTTCCAATATAACACATTACAAACCCTAACTTCCCAAACCAAATCATTTATACAAAAAAAAACTCAACATTTAGGTTAAAGATCATAAAGATGAGTAGGAATCCCTACCTCAAATTCGGAGCTCAAAGGGAGAAGATGAAGAATTTCGAGATGCTCCAAATCCCAAGATTTCCGGATCAAAATGTAGCCCACACTAAGATCAACACTTTTTGTAAAGGCTCAAGGGTAGGAGATCACCCTAACTAGATCAAATCCTAGAGAGAAGGTGAGGTTTTAGAGAGAGGAGCTCTCTAATTGAGGTTTTGAAAAAGTAAGAGAGAGAAAGGAAATCAAAAAGTGGTCTAAAAAGTCAAAACTCGGACTGATATAAACGTCGCCCCGCTCGAGCGTGGAAACCCCCACTCGAGTGTTAGACACAGACTTACGCTCGAGTGTGAAAAGCCTCGCTCGAGCGTCGATTGCACACCTGCAGATGTTTTGCAGACATGGTCCCTGCTCGAGCGTCAAACTCCCCACTCGAGCGGAGGAACAAAAATCAAAAGGTCACGCTCGAGCGTCAAAACTCCCGCTCGAGCGTACGAAGACCTGCAGAGAAAATACTGGGAGATGGAAATTCACGCTCGAGCGTCAAAACTCCCGCTCGAGCGGAGAAGCAACAACGAAGGGCCCCCTCGAGTGTCAAAAGCCCCGTTCGAGCGCGAAGGCCAAATTTTGGGCATCAACTTTTGGTTTCAAAGCACAACCAACCTGTTTCAAACCTGCCCAACACAACCCAAGACTCAAATATAAAGAGTAAATGATGGAAATGAGAATGAGACAACAACACATCCACAGAACCGAGTCCGGAATACAATAAATAAAGAGAGGAAAAACCGGGATCGCTATATGAAACATGTGTTATAAACCTATGAATAAGTTTAGGAACCTAGATTTAGGGTTCTTGATTTCGAACCAGAATGAGTTGTGTGGTGGAAATTAAAATTGTGTATTATGGGGTTCATATGTACAATGAATTTAAATTACATATTGATGTTTCTGTGTATATTATTTTGAGTTTGTAGTATTACTTTAAACCTATTGGTCTATCTAGCCATATCTAACTTTAAACAAAAATTTAACCATAATTAACCCTACAACTAATTTAAAATTTAGAAGAAAAATCGAAATGAAATTTTAATATAATTTATAAAGGGTTATAAAATTCAAGTGTACATGTCCTAATCCTATTAAGAAAATATGAAATTAAAACTTAAAATTTTAAATATAAGTTTTAAATTAATAATTAACAATTCACTCATTATAATTATACACTACTAATACGTTTCGGTACACACTATTAGTAGATTAAATTTATATTCCAACAATATCCCTTAATGAAAAGATTATTAAGGACAACATGGGGTGTATTCTACCCATTCAAAAATTTTGAAATTTAAAAATACAAAATACTTTTCACACATCATCATCCCTATAGGGTTTAGGGTTTTAACATATAAACATTGTATTTTTTTATCATATTCACCATTAACATACACTCATGATTTCAATGTTTATATTTTTGAAGATTTAGGTTTTAAGAACATTGAAATTAATTAGTTTTGAAGATTTGCACACCATAGATGATACTGAGATGGTTGGTTTCGATATAAACATTGAAAACGTTGATTTGAACATTAAAAAAGTTAGTTTATGACTTGGCTTTTGAGTTTTTTATATTTCTCGTTCGTATGTTGGGAATATGAGTTTGTTCGTCATGTTCGGATAATTAGAGTTAAACTTTTACACAATGTTCGAATATTTATATTTGAACAAAATAATTTTGTTCAAATTATTAAAATTGATCACATATTAAATGTTCATACATAAAAAGCTGAACATTTTAAGTTAATTCGGTTAAAATAAATTAAATTTTTATTTGTTGTATAGATATAAATTTTTGAACGCATTCAGTTTGTTTAACTTTGTATTTTTGAATATAACTAATTTGATGAATTCGATAATTTTTTTATAGAATTCTATACCCACCCAATGTAGCAATGTTAAAACTGATTGTATTGTTGACTACAAAAGTGAATTTGTTACCAAGGAAGTACACTCATGTTTCATCATTTTCACCATTGATATACACTCATAAATCAAGAGTAAGAATGGCAATCTGAAATGATGATGAGAGATGAGAGTTCAATACCGACAATGAAGATCAGTATTGACAAGAATAAAGGCCGCAATGAAACACTCTGCCAATAATTTGAAATAACGAGACGATAAGATGAGACACGATGAGAATTCAATACCAACTATGGAGATCAACACTAGCGAAGATGAAGGCCGAATGAAAACATCTGCAGATGATGGAGATCAAGACCGATGAAGATGGTCTCTATTATAAAGATTGTGGGGTTTTTTTTGTTGTATATAGTGGTGAAGATGAAAAGTTTTTGGTATGTGGAATGATGTATATTCAAATAGTTAGTGGTGTGTTAATATAGGACTAGTATTGGAAAGTTACGGTGCAAAATAAGATATTTTTAGACTCTAATTTTTTTTTTGTGTGTATACTAAGTAATTGTGTGTATTGAGAGTATTAGTGGTGTGTAAATAGAATCACCCTAAACAATTTCTAGGCCAAAAGCATAGCACATGCCCGCTCTAATATTGGATAACATTTTCAAACGTAAATATACCTTAATATTAATAGAGTAGACATTAGTTATATTTTAAGAATAAATAGTATATAAATTTCATAATTAAAATTTAAAAATGTTAATAAATATGAAAAAAAATTATATATATATACTTATATAATAATTTAATACAAATAAATAAATAAATAGACAAATAACTCATAGATTGACATCAAGCAACAATTCTCTAATAACTGAATTTAGGACAATAATGTTATAAAAGTCAACTTGAAATTGGTTTTTAGGCTATGTTTAGTGTCTAATCTAGTTGCAACACTCCTAAGCTAACACATGCTTATTGCAACCTACAAAACTATTATGTAATGTTAACTAATAATTTACTAAATATTTACTCATTGATAGATAAATTTTCTTAACTAAGTCCGGGTGTAGGTTTATAACATGACTCATGGTGTATCTAACTCAACTTGGTCTTAGATTATTTTTTTTTTCATACAGAAATATATCTAAATATTAATTTAATAAATTTGAATATTAATAAATAAAACTTTACCCAAGTTTAAATTTTTTTAATAAACAGGCATAAATATGTACATATTTGTTATTTTCATTATGAACAAAATATTAAAGATATGTATTTATCAATTTAAAATATATTTACATAAATAAATTGGTCAAATAACTCTTTAATTTGTATTGATTGATTTAATCCTAACATGACTTATAACAGTTTGATTACTCATAGAATTTTAGAAATTTCAAAACTACTCTTACACTTTTAAGGTCAACTTAAATTTATCTTACCATATCAATTAATTATTTTTGTAAACCACAACATGGCACACAGTAACTTGAGTCTTTTCAATAAAATATTATTAAAAAAATTAAAAAAACAAAAAACAAATGGAAGAGAGAGATAGAAATACCACCAAAAAAAAAAAAGGTACTATTATGTCGTGTAACAAACTTTGATATGACAAATTATAATTATAAAAATTTTATAGACAGAATAAAATTATGCTAAACAAAAAGTAATTTTTGTAATTTATGTAAATTTATTTATTTTTGTTAGAAATGGTTGGAAAAATTCTAGGTAAAACCAGAATTTTTTCTTAAGTTTGGTCTATTTTTTAGGTGGGCCCCGTGCGTTGATTTTCGTGGGTCAAAGTGGTAACGCGTTCTATGCCGCGTTGTAATTCACGTGGTATATTTGGTTGCTCAAAACCATTATCGAGTGAATGGGAAATTGAAGCCAAAGTATGCTCCATGAAAATGGAGTTTTGGTGGAAAATCCTTAAAGGTTAAAAAATGGCTTGTCCCACATTGATTTGGTAGGAAGTTTTGAGTGGGTTTATAAGGCATGGGATTGGAACTTGGGGTGTACCCCAAGGGGTACCCAAGTTTTGTAGAGAGGGAGGTTATGGGCAAAATGGGCTAAACCCATTGGATCCAAAAATCACCACACGTGCGCGCCGCCGCCGTCTGTCCGCTGGGTGCAGGTGTATGGTGTGTGGTTGGGTTGGGCTTGTTCGGCCCAATACTAATCTTTTTTGGCCAAAAACATTTGGATTTAATTTTATTTTTTTAAATAAAATCTGTCCAACTGTCCAGAATTGAAATTAATTCCGGAATTAAACTGTTCCGGTTTTTTCCTACACCCAAACAGGACCCTACGGTTTTTTATCTGTTCAAATTTGAATCCAACAGGTTTGTATCTGTTTATTCAAACTGAACAGGTATCATACTTGTTCAAATAGGTTTGCATAGGGGTGGTGAATATGATGCACCATTAAATGAATTTTGTGCACAACATGACATTATTCATCAAACTACAGCACCCTATTCTCTACAACAAAATGAAATTGCTCAAAGGAAGAATAGAACCCTAAAAGAAATGAAGAATACCATGTTACTAAGTTCAGGCTTACCACAACACTTGTGGGGGGAAGCAATATTGTCTGCTAATTATTTTCTTAACAGAATACCCCACAAGAAAACCAACAGCACTCCTTATGAATTGTGGAAAGGTCGACCGCCTTCCTACAAATACTTAAAAGTGTGGGGGTGTTTGGCAAAAATTGAAGTTCCTGTTCCTAAAAAGACTACGATTGGACCAAAAACAGTAGATTGTGTGTTTATTGGTTATGCTGAGAATAGTAGTGCATATCGGTTTCTGACTTATAAATCAGAAATACCTGATACAAATGTGAACACTATTATAGAGTCAAGGAATGCTGTGTTTTTTGAACATGTATTTCCTTACAAGAAAAGACAGGAATTAAGTTCACAGAAAAGAACTTATGATTGTACACAAAGTCAAGAGACTAATGACAATCAAACACAAGAGACTAGTAATGGTCTCGACCAACAGGATTTAACTGATGATGAACTAAGACGAAGTAAGAGAGCGAGAACATCAAAATCCTTTGGTCCAAATTTCCAAACATACCTGTTAGAAAATGAACCTCAAAGCTTTAAGGCAGCAATGACAGGTCCTGAAGCACCTTTGTGGAAAGAGGCTGTTAATAATGAAATTGAATCCATTATACAAAAGCATACTTGGAAATTGGTGGATTTTCCACCAGGTTCTAAACCTCTTGGATATAAATGGATATTCAAGATAAAAATGAAAGCAGATGGTTCAAGTGACAAGTATAAAACAAGACTTGTAGTTAAAGGTTACAGACAAAAGAAAGGTCTGGACTATTTTGACACATATTCCCCTATGACAAGAACAACAGCCATTCGCATGCTTATTGCTATAATAGCGTTGTTTAATTTAGAAATACATTAAATGGATGTTAAGATAGCTTTCTTAAACGGTGATCTAAATGAAGAGATCTATATGGAGTAACCCGAAGGGTGTGTAGTACCGAGGCAAGAAAAGAAAGTTTGTCGGCTTGTAAAATCTCTTTATGGATTAAAACAAGCACCTAAGCAATGGCATGAAAAATTTGATCATGCAATGCTTACTAATGGGTTTAAGATAAACGAATGTGACAAATGCATCTATGTTAAAAACACTGACCAAGGATATGTCATAGTTTGTCTTTATGTAGATGACATGCTTATCATTGAAAGCAGTCAAAACATGATCAAATCAACTAAACAAATGCTTAACAAAAGATTTGATATGAAAGATATGGGGGTCGCAGATGTTATCTTAGGAATGAAAATTACTAAAACATCTGACGGATATGCATTATCTCAATCACATTATATTGAGAAAATTCTTGATAAATTTATCAAGGATGATATGAATGTAGTAAGCACTCCTGTAGACATTAGTCTTTATTTATCGAAAAATAAAGGTGATGCGGTATTTCAGTTAAAATACTTCCAAATCATTGGAAGCCTAATGTACCTAATGAATTGTACTCGTCCTGATATAGCTTATGCTATCAGTAAATTAACTAGGTACACTAGTAACCCCGGATAAGACCATTGGAAGGCGATCATTCGGGTTCTTAGATATCTAAGATTCACCCGTGATCATGGTTTGAATTTTACTCGATATCCAACAGTACTCGAAGGTTATTGTGATGCAAATTGGATATCGGATACTAAAGATTCAAAATCCACAAGTGGATATGTCTTTACTTTGGGAGGCGCTGTTGTTTCTTGGAAATCCACGAAACAAACATGCATCGCACGATCTACAATAGAATTCGAGTTCATTGTTTTAGACAAAGAAGGAGAAGAGGTAGAATGACTTCGTCACTTCTTAGAAGACATTCTAATGTAGCCAAAACCTGTGCCAACTATTTACATTCATTGTGATATTCAATCTGCAATAGGTAGGACACAGAATCATATGTATAACGGTAAGTCACGACATATTCGTCGTCGACATAATACCATAAGGCAATTGTTGTCAAATGGAATAATCTCAATAAATTATATAAAATCTAAAGAGAATATTGCGGATCCGTTAACAAAAGGTTTGACAAAAAAACAAGTGTATAGTTCATCGAAGGGGATGAAATTAAAGCCCATTACATAAGAGTCATCATAATGGTAATCCTACTTATATGACTGGAGATCCCAAGAACTAAGTTCAAAGGGACAACTAAGTTATGTGTGGCTTGCCATAAATCACTAAGGGATTAAAATTAATTACCCATTCCTATGGTAAGAGTGATATCTGCAACATGTGTTGTCTGCAGGGGTATAAGGATAAGCTTTGCTTTTAATGATTACTTATATCTTGATTTAGGCATAAAATCAAGACGAGTATAAGGAGATACTCACAATAAGAATCACCTATATGAGTGTTGAACTGGGGCTGGTTCTATGAATAGACTAAATTCTCTAGAAGCACTCATGAAAACCAGGAGTGTTCAAAGCCAAAATGAACACAACAGTGAGAACCACGATGTGTTAGAAAATATTTTGTGCGAAATCTATTGTCTTAGTTTACACAAACGGCTAAACAATTCAAGGCATCGCGTCCATTGGTTAGCTAGTAAGTCCGATAGGTTATCACTAGGGAAGGTTCAAGGACAAAAACTACTTATCCTGATTCAAGATATTTTCGACTTATACCCTTTCGACAAAGTCTGCATATTGTTGCATTTCCGTTGTCATCAAATTCCATTCATGTGGGGGATTGTTAGAAATGGTTGGAAAAATTATGGGTAAAACCAGAATTTTTTCCTAAGTTTGATTTATTTTTTAGGTGGGCCCCGTGCGTCGATTTTCGCAGGTCAAAGTGGTAACGCGTTCTATGCCGCATTGTGATTCACGTGGTATATTTGGTTGCTCAATACCATTATCGAGTGAATGAGAAATTGAAGCCAAAGTGTGCTCCATGAAAATGAAGTTTTGGTGGAAAATCCTTAAAGGTTGAAAAATGGCTTGTCTCACATTGATTTGGTGGGAAGTTTTGAGTGGATTTATAAGACATGGGATTGGAACTTGGGGTGTATCCCAAGGGGTACCCAAGTTTTGTAGAGATGGAGGTCATGGGCAAAATGAGCTAGACTCATTGGACCCAAAAATCACCACACGTGCGCGCCGCCGCTACCCGTCCGGCTGGACGCAGATGCGTGGTGTGTGGTTGGGTTGGGTTGGGTTTGTTCGGCCTAACACTAATCTTTTTGGGCCAAAAACATTTGGATTTAATTTTATTTTTTGAAATAAAATATATCCAACTGTCCAGAATTGAAATTAATTCCGGAATTAAACTGTTCTGGTTTTTCCCTACACCCAAACAGGACCCTACGGTTTTTTATCTGTTCAAATTTGAATCGAACAAGTTTGTATCTGTTTATTCAAACTGAACAAGTATCATATCTGTTCAAACAGGTTTGCATCTGTTTAATTCAAAAACCAGCAGCCACCAATCCATCTATAAATAGGCAGCCCTCATTTGATGAATTCATTCATTATTTTTCGTCCATCCTTGCTGCAATTTCATCTCTGCATTTTGCTGCATTTATTCTATTATTTTTCTAACAGAAAAAATGTATACACTAAGTGTGTTCGTTGAACAAATAAATTGTAGTGCTGCATTTATTTGTTATTGATCATTTCATCATGGGAGATAGACGTCCACATTCTGAAAATACCGTGGAGAGGACGAATCTATCTTAAGGACACAATGTCGAATACTGGACTTGATCATATTATTATTCGAAAAAATTAATCAAGAAAATTGTTTAATTTATTTTCTGTTTTATTTGTTTATTTAAATCAGATTTTAATTTTGTTTTAATAACAAAATAAAATCTGTTTTTATTTATTTAATTTTTATTTCTAGTTTGATTTTTATAATCAGACATTCTCTCTCCTTTCTTATTTTTTTTTTGTATTCTATTTGTCATTTAGTACCCAAACAGAATTGATTTATTTAAGTACAAAAAAGATTGTCCAACAATTATTAATTTATAAAACAAAATACTAATAGAAGACTTAAATAATTACTAAAACTTATTTAATCTTATCTATTTTTAAATTATTTTTAATTAAAATTTAAATCATCGTCTGTACATAGTACGGATGTTAAGTTAATATAATAATGACTCAATTGTTTTTATTTTGAATTTGATAAATTGTGCGTGCATCTAGGTGAAGTCATAATTTTTGTATCGACAATGCTATGTAGTTCAAATTTTGTGGCTCAAAAGTAGCTCAAATGGCCAAAACGACGTCGTTTTGAGTACAGAACAACATAAAAATGGCCAAAACGACGTCGTTTTGGCCATTTGAGCCACTTTTGAGCCACAAAATTTGACCTACGAGACATTTTCCTTTTTGTATAATGGGAAAAAATCATCCTGAAATTTCATTGTGCTACGAAATTACTACAATCGTACTCTATGTATATAAATCGAGAAAGACAGTGTAAGAATGATGACAGGAGACCATTGTCCAAAACAATTTCGATAAAAATATGAATGACAGTCAAAAGACGATGTCACATAGAAAAATTTTAGTATAATGTTATTTTGAAGATTTTAAATGAAAATCTTTCCTCGTTCTCATCAAGTTTGAAATCCTAAAAAATTTAACCAGCAAACAAATTTATACATCAATAATTTTTTGTTATTAATAAAATCAAAAGATTTTTGATTTTCTTTTGAAGGAAAAAAAAAATGGTCCAGAGAGGTAGGAAAAGGCTGAAAGAAGGAAGGGCCCCCAAGCAGCAAGAGGAAATTTCCGGTGGTAAACCACAAAGACGAAACAAAACAAAAGAGGGCACAGAGCCTGAAACTTGATAATGAGAGTTGAATTCTATGTTCTGAATAAAAATAAAATAAACAACAACAACAAAAACAAAAACAAAATAGGAAGCTTCGGGCAACACCTGTACCTGTACTTCTTGTAGTAAAGTTATGACAAAGGAGAAGAGAAGACTGGTTGGTGGTGGTGGTATGTAAATTCGAAGCAACCTAACCAAAACCAAACCAAACCAAACCAGGCCAAAAACAAACCCACAACATCGAAATAGGGTGGAGCGAGCGAAAGACGCTTTGATTGGCCGGTACCGCATACCCTCTCTCTCTCTCTCTTTTTATTTTTTTATTTTTTCCGCTCTGTGTAAGTGCATGAATATTTATGTGTATGAAGAAGAAGAAGAAGAAGCGCTTTTTCTTTTCTTTTCTTTTCTTTTCTTTTCTTTTTTCCTGACTCTCTATAGTCTATACTACACACACTCACTCACTCACTCACTCTCTATATCCTTTTTATTTATTTATTTATTTATTTTTCAGTCAGAAGACAATAATAATATGTTTTCCATCCACTGCTTCTCCAATTACTTATTACTCTCCCAAAAGCTTTTTTCTTTTTTCTTAAATTAATTTTGTTAAAAAATATTCTCTACTGCTTCTTTTTTTAAATTCCACTTTGTCTCCAACTTGGAGGGCCGTGAGGACGGACCTATTTCGTTCAATTCATTTCCTTTTTCTCTTGTGTTATTTATATTATCCTCTCTCACATTCTTGAAAACCGAGTGATCAAGTGCTCTGCAATGCTGGTTAAAAATAACGCCCAACAACAGCACCACAACCACCACCACCGCCAACACCAACAATAATCATCATAATAATAAAGGAGTGAGTAAAGAGGTTTCATCAGCTAGCATATGAGTTTACTGAATTTTGATTTCTGGGATTTTTTTTTTTTTTATTTTTGGAAACGTGTTATGTTCTCTGAATACGATAAAGCAGAGTCCGGGAATTCATTAGCAATTTTTCTGTAGTATTCTGTTTAATGGTTGGGGTTTGAGCAGTTTAATTAGCTCTCTCAGACTTGGATTTCATAGTTTAATAAATTTCAACAGCCTGCCTGACCGGGGGACAAGGACAAGGAGCTTATAAAATTTTCTACTGTTGGGGAACAGTATGGTTTGATGCCCGCAACAGGATTGGCTCTGCTTTGAACTCCCCAAGTTTACATCAGAAAACATGGAAAGGTTTATGTTGGAAGTTTTAACTGGGAATGAGGATGGAAGCGGACGCGGAGACTCGTTGGTTGGCACTATAAAGATTGCAGTATTACCCATAGCCAAGGTTTTTACAATTTGCTTCTTGGGATTTCTTCTCGCATTTTTTAACATCTTACCTGCCAATGGAAGGAAGCTTTTAAATGGGGTAAGCTAATCAACTTTCTTTTCTTTTTTTTTAATAATATAAATAGTCAAAAAACTTCTCCGCACTTTTCAGCTTATTATGCAGTACAAGCTGGGAAAAAAAGGAGCCAAATACTCCCTCTCTCTCTCTCTCTCTGACTATCTGATGATTTTAGTATATATTAGCGGGTGGAACTGCAGATATATGATTTTCTTGAATGGTGTATTAGAGGGGGTGGAATATTCTTAGTTTTATGTGAGTAGTAGTTTTTTGTGAAAATTCAGCAGCTTTGGTATTTTTGTCAATGGGGATCTGGGCTGATCAGGAAATCATTTACTGTTAAAAAAATAAAATAAAATAAATAACAACTAGATTCAGAGATGCCTCAACTTGTAGAATTGGTACAAGATACCAATGTAGTTTTCTAAAGATGCTGCAATCAATGGATGATAAGGTTTTATTTTAAGTGCAATATATGTTTCTTTTTCCCTTAAAAAAGTATCTTTCAGCTGTCTCCTTATTTTGTAGTATCTAATGATGCCCACCCAATGGGAACTAATTGATTGTGCAAACTATGTGTGGTGCAGTTGGTTTTTTCACTTTTGCTTCCATGCTTGATATTCTCTCAACTTGGGCAAGCCATCACTTCTGAGAAAATGATCGAGTGGTAAGGATTCCATTTTCTTTTTTCTCGTATATTTGGAGTGGCGATAGCAGACAGATCGATCTGGTGATTAAGTAGAAATTTTACCCTTTCTACAGGTGGTTCATTCCTTTTAATGTTGTTCTGGCTACCATATCAGGGTCGCTTATAGGCTTAGTTGTTGCATCCGTTGTTCGTCCACCATACCCATTGTTCAAATTTACTATCATTCAAATTGGAATTGGTAAGCTGCTTCAATCTGGAGATAAATGTCAAGTTAGCATTCTTCTATTTCTGTGAAGTATGTATGCTGGTTGTTTGGTTTTCATGTGGGCGTCTTTGGTAGTATTTTAAAGATGATGAACTTTGGAAGTGACAAATATATTGTAGTTTCTCGTAAACCAAAATAGAGAACAAATTTACACTGATATTAATAAATGTAAGCCTATAGTTTTGGTTGTGATTGAATTTGTACAGAAATGTGATCCTCTAGTTTTTCTTGGATGTCTTCTTATGTGCTGGCATTTTCACAGGGAATATTGGGAATGTGCCACTTGTCCTGATTGGGGCCTTATGTCGAGATAAGTCAAATCCTTTTGGTGAATCTGCAAAATGTGCTGAAGATGGGACTGCGTACATCTCATTTGGTCAATGGGTAAGTTATGCAGTTCTCTTGCATATTCCTTGTTATGCTGTCAATCATCCTTGTGTTTCTAGGATCTTCTCCATAACATTTCAACGGTTAGATCAGTTTCCAAGAAAAGAATTTTTATTTTTATTTCTTATTCACGTATATCATTTAGATTGTTACATGCATTACTGTCTTTGTGCAGAAATTGATATTCAGTTATTCCATTGTTAACTTATAGCTTGGCTTGATCGGCAGCCTAAAACTTAGAAAAATATAGCCTTTTGTAGATAGTAAATCATAATTATAGCTTTTTTCCATCAAAAACTATGAAAAATATCCTCTACAGGCAAAACCAAAGGTAAGTACTTAGCTTAACAATGCAATAGTACACAAGGTAACTGTGGCAATCCAAGTTTCACATTGTTTGGGAATCTGAATTTTTGTTGGTCTGTTTAGGTGTCTACATATTTATGTGACAGAATTTTATTTATGCGTATCACAGTTTTCATTTAATCTTTGTAAAGAAGATGACTGACGTAGAATATTTTTATCTACATATTTAGGTTGGTGCAATTGTCCTATACACCTATGTTTTTGATATGCTCGCACCTCCTTCTGAAGGTACCTTTGACATTGAGGATATGAATATTCCCATCAAGAATCCTCCTAAGGAAAGTACTCCGGAGCAAGATCCTTTGCTTACACGGGAGGTTGTACCAACAAATTCAGATGCTCCAAAGAAAGGAAGGGTGAGAACCAGCTATATTTGCTTCCACATGTTGTGGCACTGAATGTTTTGTTCAGCTCTGCCAAGATTGCTGATCAAAAGAGAAATGATTTATGCTTAATGTAACAGGGTGATATTGGCAAGGCAAAAATTAGTTCGTATTCAATAAATCATTGCTTCAGCTTGCTTAGAGTAGCTTTCTTGTATGTTTAAATGATGAAGAATATCAGAACATGACATTTGACCGTTTATAGACTAATATCAATTTTCCACTTTAGATTAGCCTTCTGCATATACGACTGGGTCACACAAAGGTAAGGTAACCCACCCTTGTAGACTAATTTTTTCTTTATATATTTTTTATATATGGCCAATGGGAAACCATATATTTGTATCTTTAATGTTGTTATCCATGCCCTCTTGAGAGTGATCTTATAAATATGTAGAAAAGTGTCAGCCTCACTATGTTAATTTTAATAAGTCATAAATCATCACTATATCATCCCCTCAATTTACAACTTCCTATTGTGATTAAAATGATATATTGCTTTGACTTTGCTGTGCAACTTTGAAAGCCTTTTGGTAATAATAGGCTTGTTTAGGTTTTTTTTTTTTCAATTCAATAATCAATCTGCTCTCATGCTGCTTATTTTACATACTACAATGGTTGTTAGTTTCCTACATGTCACTTTTTTGATGCAGATCAAAGATTTTTTAGATTTTCTGTATGAGAAGTTGAAGCTCAAGCAAATTCTTCAACCCGCTATCATTGCCTCTGTAAGTTCAATCTCTTCAACTTCTGATTGATTGATTTTTTTTTTTTTTGGGGGTGTGTGTGTGTGAGAGAGAGAGAGAGAGAGAGAGAGAGTGAGAGAGTGTGTGTGTGTGTGCTGGAAGACCTCCTTTCATTTGTTTAGAATTTTGGGTGGTAATAGTAGACTCTATTTTTGGCCTTCGATTTTTTTGTCCGAAAGATTTTGGTGCACCAATGGAATTGGAAATTTTTTGTTATTGGACAATTTGATGTTTGGTTACAGTGTAATACAACGGGGATGGATTTCAAGGAGTAAGTATTTAAGACTGACATCTGCTTCCAATCTTCTTTACTATCCTGATCAATAGGTTTGAAAAATAATCGAGAGTATGTTTGTCAAAGGTGAGTTATTTTTATTTTTACCAATAAGCATACTTTTTTAGTGAACACTTGATGGTTGAGGGTTTTCTATATAGTCTGCTGGTTTGTCAGAATGGCTGGCTCTGTAATTGGCCTTCTACTTCAACCAGTTTTATTCAAACGTCGTGCAAGAAAATTTGTTCAATCCCCCCCCTTCCCCTCCCCATGCCCCTCTGCATTGTAGGGCTAAGCTGATATGCATGTCTTTGTTGCAGATTTTAGCAATGGTAATTGGATGTGTACCATTTTTGAAGCGATTAATTTTTACGACTGATGCTCCTCTTTATTTCTTCACTGACGGCTGCACGATTCTCGGGTATGCTCAGTTCCTCCTCTGCTTTTATTTTTTTTGGGTGTTTTCTTTCCTTTGGAATTTCTTGGCTGTTTATGATTTTGATGCAACCATGCTCTTATATTTTATGCACCTATGTATATTCACTTCATAGCTTAATTTTTTGTTGCTGCATGAAGGAAGATTTGTTATATACAATAGGAAACAGTGTTTATATACAGTAGATAGCTCTAAATAACAACATTATGATATCTAACATTATGTTTCGACTCTCAGGGGTGCTATGATTCCATGCATTTTGTTAGCGTTAGGTGGCAACCTTGTAGATGGTACGTCGATTTTGTCATTGGTCATGTCTCAGCTATTTATAATGTCCTTTCATTGGGCATCTATGACTTGTATGGAACTCGGTCCTAGATTTATTTTTATTTAATTTTTCTTCCAGTCGCAGTGCCTTGATTCTAAATGTGCCCTTTCGCCATTGCAGGACCAGGGAGTTCAAAGCTTGGTTTACGGACAACTGCTGCTATTATTTTTGGGAGGTTGGTTTTGGTGCCTCCCACTGGACTTGGCATTGTCATGTTGGCTGACAAGCTTGGCTTTCTTCCTCCTGGTGATAAGATGTTCAGATTTGTCCTCCTCCTCCAGCATACCATGCCCACATCTGTGCTTTCTGGTAACACCCAAATCTCAACGTTACCATGCATGCATATTTTTCAACATGAAACAATGAAGCCAAGGAAAATTAAATTTAGTGTGTTGTTTTCACTCTGCATCTCCATCTCCATCTGCATTCACATTTATTCTTCCAATTATTGCGATGTGCAAAAAGCTGCCACCTCTGATCTTTCAAGTGTCAACACTAGACATCTGGGTTTTCTTTCTCCATGTTACAATAAGACCTCCAAGTCTCTGAATTATTAAGTCCTGAGCAGTGTGTCCAGACTTACCATGTATGTTTGTGTATATATATTGAACTTCCAAAATTGATGTTTGCAAATAATACTTTGAAAAATGGAAGTGTAAAAGAACCACATTAACCAACCAACCAAACCAAACCTTAAGTCCCATCAAATAGGGTTGGCTACGTAAATCCTTATCAAAGGACATTTAGTTAATCAAATTCATGTTTATTTGGTTCCTTTGTTTTGTAGGTGCTGTTGCCAATTTGAGAGGGTGTGGGAGAGAGGCAGCAGCTGTGTTGTTTTGGGTTCATATCTTTGCAGTTCTTTCTATGGCTGGGTGGATCGTTCTCTATCTCCACATACTGTTCTAGATTGCATTGGATCCTAACGCTGTTTGGGCTGAAAGGGAGAGAGAGGAGAAGGAAGCTGCTGTCCTGGTCTGGTCTGGTCTAAGTTCATGTCTTTCATTTGGATGCATCATTCTCTCTCTCTCTCTCTCTCTCTCTCCCTCTCTAGTTCCAAGCATTCTGATGTATAATAGTTTTGTCAGCATGCTGCGGCTGCTTGTCACAATGGCATACCTGCCACTTTTGCAATTTTGTTCTCATGTTAATCGATGCTTAATAGCTCGATGGAAATTATGATTGTGTTCATTATTAGATGTTTATATTTATTTTAGTTTGCCGGCTGATTTTTATATTCTTCATGATTCTGCTCATTAGATGTCTATATTTATTTTAGTTCGCCAGCTGATTTTATTATTCTTTTTAAAATCAAGGCATTCCCCTAGAAGGAGGACAATGATTTTGCCTCTCTCCATATCATCAATTGTTGTAACAATGGAAAGAGTGCATCTACCCGCCCAAATCCTAGTAAAAATCAGTTACTGTCAGTATAATTTCCCCTATTAATTATCATTTCCAGGTCTCTCAGCCAATGAAAACCAGTCAGTCAACAAATATCAATTTGGATCAACAGCTAATAGCAAGTTCTGTGGTTGAAGTTGCTATTTCAATGTGGTCAGGCTATTGGCAACAACATTGTGTTTCAATCACATTAAGTTGTAACAATTGACACTTTAGGAAAACACATAGACTTTGAACCAAATCCAACTCATGAGAGTCAACACAAACTCGTCAACAACTTCAATTCGTCAATAAAAGAATTCAACTAAAAGAGCCATATCCACTTAAAACCCTTCTGAATTCATGAAAACACTAGGTCAGGTACATACAAAACAAGTTACCAATAGTTTCAATAATATCATTATGACAATTAGAGAACTTTTTAAAAAAGAGACCACCACCTCCTGCTCCTGCTCTCCCTTTGGTTGGGTGGCCAGGAGGACCCAGAGCTGTGAGTTGGAGGGTGCTGTCCCTGTCCAGGGATGTCATGACGGCCAATTGGCCCTCTTCTTTCAGTTCGAGGGTTGCCTAACCACAACACAAGAACAATACCTACAAGACTCACAATTGGAGCAGCAGCAGCAAGAAATAACCATCTTCCTCTTCCATTTTCACTGCCAGAGATCCCTGCAGCATGCTCCTCACATACAAAATCCGCCGGCTCTGTTCTATCGTTACTAAATTCACAGGCTCCATCTGCCTCAGCATCATCATTGATGTCCGAGGAACTATCCTCCTCACTCATCACCTGCTGCTGGATTTCATGAATCTCTAGAGTTCTGCTAGTGTTCCGCTTCCCTTCCTCATAATCCTTATCATCAGTTGGAAGCTCATATCGACAAAGGGGGCACGAGTTCCGTGCACATAACCATGGTAAGATACAGGAAGGGTGATAGAGGTGAAAACAGGGAAGCTGATTTACCACAGTCCCAACAGATAGAAAATCCTTGCAGATTGCACAGGCCAAACCATCCTGCTTCTCATGCTCCTCATTGATGACCACACGTGGTAAACTATTCACAAAGGACACAGATGCAGGAGGCGCTCCTCGTCTCGAGTTGTCAGCCTCGGCAAGACGCTCAAGCAGTTCATCAAAGCCTCTTGCATCAAGATAATCCCCAGAATTCCTAACAAAAGGCAGTAGTACCTCTGGTTCCTCCAAGTTAGTAAATATGTTAGTCATATATGTTTGCATCCTTTCCCTGATTCTCAAACGAATGGCTCCCTCAAATTCAGGAGAATGAAGCTGTCTGCGCCTAGTTACAGGGCCATTGCTTTCACTTGGATCTAATGAACTTCGAATCTGAGCACCTGCTGAAGATTCCACAGCATTTTCATCTGCATCAGCTTCTTCCCATTCATTATCTTCTTCTTCTTCTTCTTCATCCTCTTCCTCTTCCTCTTCTTCCTGGTCATCTGAGTTCCATTGGCTGAGACCCGCACGCATGGGGTCAATATCAGTGTCGCTATCAAGATCACTTCCTGCATCTGGATTGTTAAACATTTCCATATCCAGGAAACTATGTCCATCCACAGAAGCATCAGAATCCCCTCCATAAGCACTAAATGAAATGGCATCACTCTCACTCTGGAAAGGCCTGTACCCACTAAAGCTGATATTCGATTCACTCTCCCCATAAACAGAATCAAACCCATCACTTTCAGTATCAGACACTACCCTCCTCCATCTTCTGGACCCACTTGGAGTAGTTCGGGAACTTGTGCGCTGCAGGGATCTTGCGGCAGCATCACTGTCTGCAATTTGACTCTCGTGATCAGGTGCAGTTGGTTGGCTTTGCCTTGCCAGGCTAATCATATGTGAAAACTGTTGTGAAAAAAAATTCTCAATTGACTCAGAACTGCCGTGTCTGGTTCTTCTAACTCTGTTTCTCCTCCTTCGATGAGCTTCTTCTGCTGAGGTTCCAAATTCTTCTAGAAACAAAAACTTACAATCTCCACATATGCTAACATCAAGATCCCCACCATCATTATCAGGTGAAAGGACTCTTTGGCACAATACACATGCCACTGGAAGGTCAGAGTGGTCAACAGCTGAAGCACCATTCATGTGACCAATCACTGTGGATTGATGCAACCCCCATGAAGTACTTTCTGAATCCTCATCCATCTGTTACTGTGCTGAAAATGAGCAGAAATAAACTCAATGAGAGATGAACAAAGCACCACAGAAAGATACTGTGAAATCATCGAAAGAACTATAAAGTTGAAATCTGTATACAAAAACTGATCAAATGAAAGGAGAACCCAACCAAGTGCATGTAGTGCATCATTTGGTTTGAGGGAGAGTCAGAGGAAAGAACTATATACTAAACAAACACAAAAATCTGTTGCATTAATTTTTCAAGGCTTATGCTGCTTGAGGCACATACTACTTACGATAAAAAGAGTTCATACGGAATGCAACTAAAATCTGTGACTTGATCTACAAAATTCCTTTATCTAGAGAAAATGAAAGAACAAAGAAAAAAGAGAAATCTATATATATATATATTAAAAAGGGCAACCCAATGCACAAAGCTACCGCTAAAGCGGGGTTTAGTAAGGGCAAGAAGTACAAAGCCTTACCCCAATTTTCGGACAAGTTGTTTATGTGACTCGAACTTGTGGCACTAGAGACGGCAATGGCAAGCCTTACCATTAGGTTTAGCTGCCCTTACAAAAAAAATAAATAAACAAGAAATTTCCCTACAGCAAATAAATCTACACATTATTATGTCTTTACTGAATGGTAACATGAACTCAAAACATCAATATTCACATATACATCAAGCTTTAAACACTTCTACAAGGCTTTTGAGGGGCAAAAAGCCAACGCACATAAAAAATAATCAAGATAGACAAGCAAAATCAGTTTTAGTCTAATAGCTTTCCATCTGGTATTTTCCTTTTGAATTATGTGCCAATGTTCATTCTTGGATTCTATTGATGGTTTCTCATGTTTGGAACTTCATGTGGCCAGTGAGAATGCATTATTTTTTACTTGCCAAAATAAATATGGCCAACCAAACTCAGCGTCATTATTCCACTCTCCCCATATAGCGCCAACTTTATTTTTCATTTTACAAATTCTTAGGCCCTTGTGATTTTTAGAATTCAGGCCTCGTTTGGGAACAGGCTTTTTTAGTAACTTTTTGACTAAAATGTGATGTAAAAAAAACTAGTATGTTTGGGATGACTTTTTGACTTTTTACGAAAAAATGTGCAAAAAGTAGAAAGAAAATGGAATCTTTGACTTTTTGGTATGAGTTGTTGGCTTTTTGATTTTTTTAAGTAACTTTTTGACTTTTAGCTAAAAGGGGCACTTGCCAAACGAGGCCTCAGTATCAATTTGCCACCATCTTGGTTAAAAAAATATGCAAGTTTTTCCAACTACCTTAGCACTTCCTTTAGCTATCCAAAACTGAAGAAACAAAGAAGGGGAGAATTCTGATAAATGATTGAAGAAGGAAAAAAGGCAGTTTACAGCATTTTATTTATTTCCCCCCATTCACTCTAAGTATGATGCTCTAGCCATAACTATTGAATTCAATGTTGAGTTACAATAAAAAAGAAAGATTTTCTAATTATTTATCCATAAGATGATGATGCTTTAAACTATAAACTCTGATCAGTCTCAGCTTGGATATGTAAATGTAATTGTGGGTATAACAATAGTGCAGTTCCCAATAACCAAGTAATAGCAGCAATGAAGCCACAACTATAAACCACTAGTTTTGACCATTTAAACCAGCAAGATACAAGTAGGAGGTGTATCATTTCTAGCAACCATCGTGGGTACATGATACTCTTAACTGGATTATAGTGCATGCATCAGTTTTCAATTATATGTGATAAAAGTCTGTTATGATTGCCTCATCTCGTGTATGTATGTATACAGATTCAAATCCATATTGTGGCAGCAGCTAATTAAAATTCAAATCAATTTAAGAGCTTTCTGTATATGTTGAATTTCAGAATAATAAAAATAATAAAATCAAGAAGATAAGAATGTGAGATGCAGAAAACATCACAACAACTCATAACAGACAAACCCAAAGCTAACACAAAGAAAAGAAAAGAGAAGCAAATGTAAGATAGACTTCGAAGATCACCTGAGGCGAGACTTTGTCAAACAAAGTTGTTATGCAGGAGGAGTCAGTTTGACACCGATCGTCAAAATTTCCAATACCAACTGATGTTGTCTCCGATTCGCAGATTCCAACCAGAAACCATTCAAAAAAAAAGAAAAAAGCTTCAACTTTTGGGCAAACTATTCACACACACACACACACACACACAGAGAGAGATAGGGTTCAGGGTTTGTAGATGATAGATCTGAAAACGAAGTAGTTAGGTAGGGTTGAAGAAGGGAATCGGGATTTAGATACAACCAACGAAAATATGTATGTATGTATGATAATGTGTTAGTTGAATTCAAGGAATCAATGCTAATTGAGAGATATTCAAGCGTGTTTTGCACAACTTTTCTTCTTCTCCTTTTTTTTTCCAAAGAAAGAGAAGAGAAGTGATCAAAGAAGGACAAACCCAAAGACTGAGACTAGGTCATATCATTGAAGATTTTTCTTTCACTTTCTCTCTCTTTTTCCCAGAGGGATGAGTTTGGTTGGTTGAATTTCGGAGAAGTAGAAGAAGCTGGGTGTGATGTGATGTGTGCGTGAGCACCACTCTGCAACCTCGACGATGCAGATCGATTTGGGAGTTTCTCTCTTTCCACACGTTTTGCTCTGCTCACACACTTGCTAAATATAAAATAAAAAATTATGAATAAATTACAAACACACTCCCTAACGTTTGATTAAAATACGAATCGTCCTGTGATTCTGAAAATTATATTCCACTATTAATGTTTTTAATTTCAAAATAAATCACTCATTTTATTAAGAAATTATCAAGTCAATTAATAGTTTTCAATAATGTTAGAAATATATTTTAATTAATAATTTAGTTAATTTTATTATTATATATGAGAGCAATTATAATTTCATTTTTCAGTTAATTCTGTTAAATAAAAAATTATGACAAGGGAGTATTCGTAATTTCTCAAATCATAGGGGATAATTTATATTTTAAGAAAACCTCGGGAGTGTATTTGTAATTTATCCAAAAATTATTCATTCTTTTTTATTTCAGTTTTCAGAAAATTTTACTTTTCATTTTCCGTATTTTTTTGTTTTTACTATTTTTTTTAATTTTTAGACACTCCTAACATAAATACACTTAAAAAATATATAATTTATGAATTTTTTTTATAAAAAAAATTCACTAAATATCAAAAATACAAAAAAAAATAATAATTAAAATTCAATATATTTTTCATATTTTTGTGTATTTATTAATTTTTTAAAATATTTTTTCACAAATATTTTACTATTTAAATACATTTAAGGAATGTGCATCTAAAAAAATATAAAAAAATGGTTAAAATTTTAAAAATATTAACTAAAAACAAAAAAAAATACTAAAAACAGAAAACTGAATTTAAAAAACTGAAACCAAACACACTGATTATTATTATAATTGTATATTAAAATAAAATTCTTACCCTATCTATAAAAAATAATAAAAAATAAAAATATTACCTTCTTCTCTCAAACCTTAATTCCTAAATCAATTGTATTTAACTCTCTTTAATATTTAATTCATATAACATTAATTTCATTTTTATCTGTAATTTATTAGTCGTTTGAAAGAGAAAATCAGTATAATTATATCATTTTTATCATTAATTTATTAGTTATTATTATTCTAATCTTATTGAAAGACAGATTATATAATTATATAAACTTGTAGAGTTTATTGTATTTTTTCTAAAATGAAACAATTTAGACTCAATCCTTGCAATGTGGACGAAAATCCTAGTGAATAGGGTTAAACCCTAGTGAATACAATTATTAGTTCTAATGAGAGTAATTTTGTGCTTGTGAGAACCGCTAATAATATTATTGCAATAACTCAGCAAATCATTCTTACTTTTAGGGAATAAGAAAGTTATAACTGGTGGCATGAAAATTAATTTTGCAAAAGTCTAATGACAGAATTTTATGGGATTTCTCTAGTAAAGACTCAATAAAATTAATTTTGCCTCAAAATTGGATTAAGTAAAGATTCTCTCCCAATCTTTTAGTGCTTTGTGTGGAAAGATTGTTTAATATGCTGATTGACAAGGTGAAAGATGGCAAGTGAAAAAAGGGATTAAAGCTTCTAAATAGAATTAATGCTCAAGAGATGTTAATGCTTGAGGGAAACTACCAAAGAAGTATAAATTAAAGGAGAAGATCTCAATCTGCCATTTAGATACTTGAAATGGGAAACATAAAATAAAATAAAAAAAAGAAAGCATTTTATAACAAAAATCTTCTAATTTATTTTTAGAGCAGGGAGGGAATTAGTGGCATGCAATAATTGGTTTCCAATTTTTTGGCTCATATCTTAAACACTCTCTCTGTCAACTCTTAATTCAGAAATTAACAATTATTTTAACACATTGTGATAGGAAGAGAAAGAGAATAGAAGAGAAGAGAGTTTGCATCATGTCTTGCTAAAAACTCTGGAGTGGTGCAATGGCAGTTAGGAATTGCTCCTGTGCAGTGGTAGTTTGTGTCTTTATATCTCTCTTCCCCCACTTTTTTGTTTTTGTTTTTGTTTTTGCTTTGACTCTAGGAGGCGCTTGCATTCTTTGCTCACACCACTCCTCAAACCCAACTTAAATTTCTTTGAATGAAATGAATGGGTTTATTTCCTCATATGAGAGATTTGGAATATTTTTTAGTTCCCATACCATACATACTCAGAAGAAAACTTCCCCCTTCTCTCTATTTTACAGCCGTTACCAACTTGTTTTTCTCCCTTACCCCAATTGCATACTCACATCACAGCTAGCTCTCTCTCTCTCTCTCTCTCTCTCTCTCTCTCTCTCTCACACACACACACACACACACACATATAAAGTCTCTTCCTCTATCTCCCTTACATATGCCTTTTCATTTTCATTTTTTGTTTAAAATTATTTTTCCCAATAAGATTAAATTAACTGAGCTATTGATTTCTGTAATTCGTGTGCATGTCCAGGTAACCTATGACATGATATCTATGAAACTTAGCAATAGCATCTTCACTTTTCCCTGTTTATGCATGTAAATGGTTGTATGTATGAATATATAGGAAAATACAAAGATCAGAGTGGAGAAATGGGCAAGGAAGGAGAAGCCCGCGTATCTCAGCCCTTGATCCATGGAAGCCAGTGCCACACCAACCAACACCACCAACTAGTCCCTCCTCATTTTCTTCGCACTCACACAACTACTTGCGGATGGAGGAAGACCACCACCACCACCAGGGTGCCCCCTCCGATACCATTACCGGGGCTAGCATCAAAAGAAAACTCCAACAACCTTTACTTAATTCTCTTCTAACCAAACCCAAACAGGTCTTTGCATCTCTGAATTTTATTTTGTAATTGTATGTATATATTTGTTTCTTTCTTCTTTTAATTATCAATTGTTATGTTCTTTTATATAATTATATTAGTTTCTTTTATATATTTTTATTAGCGGGTAGGGCTTGGGGATGGACAACAAAACGATAGTTTATGTGCTTGTATTTCAATCCCAAAAGTCTTGGAAGACATAAGGCAAGCCACAGAAACTAGTACAAAGTTGCGTGCCATTCATGCATTCTTGTTTGCATATGACATAATCCTGTACAATAAATATATCATTATTTTCAATGCTAGCTGTCGTTGTAGTTTGTTTATTGTAGTAGTGAATTCTTTGCATCTACCTTTTTTCATTAATTTATTTTGTAAATTTTTTCTTATTAATTTGTTTGTTTGTTGAGCTTGCTGCGATAGCTTAATTATTTGTTGTCACCATTTTCTGTTTGTCTGTCAAGTAGAGACGAACAGATATCACTCAATAATTCTTCAAGATTGTAATAATAAAGATTGCTTGCAATCTGATCTTAAGGGACTATTTGTGTACATGTGAAATTATTTATGGGCATCAAATCTTTAACATGTTGTATAAGTGCTGGTTTCAAAATCCATTTCAAATTACGTGCAGGGCATAGAGAGCCCAAATCATGAACATCATTCAACCAATAGTGGTGAGTCGTTTTGCTCCATAACATATGTCACTGTGCTAATTACACAAATTAAGGTTTCTTACTCGATGGCATGTCACATCACTACGTAATTCAGTTGTTTCCTGAATCAGATCAACCATTGGTTATCAAACCTAAAGGAAGTGCAAAACTTGATGATAATGCTACCTCCACTGGTTGTGCAATTTTTTTGTCAAATTTGCAAATTTATCATATCGATCATGAGAATGAGGATAATGTCTTAATCGTAGCTTGTTATCGCTTCACTAGGTCAACCATCAGTTATGTCGCCCATTCCATTCATGCCAGTAAGACGCATCCTTGAGCTTGTCTTGGACATATTGCAAAGGTGAGTACTACTCAAGTGTATTTTGCACCTTTTGAAGTTTAGGAATGGAGAAAGGAGAAAATGATTTAGGAAGAAATTTTACAATGATATATTTCTTGGAGGAAATATTTTGTTGTTTAAACATTTTTCTTTTGGTATCAGGCGAGATACATATGAATTATTTGCTGCACCAGTTGATCCCAAAGAGGTTTATTTTTGGTTATTGATTTCATCATTTGATTGTTTTGGTCCCTATTAACCCACTATAATTGATGAGATTTCGTGCTTCTATGTAAGGTTGAGGATTATTACGAAATTGTTAAAGAGCCTATGGATTTTGGCACCATAAGGGCTAAACTTCATGGAGGAATGTATACAAATCTTGAGCAATTTGAGGTTTGTTCCATTGTTGAAAGTTACTGTCATAATTATTAATCTACTTCCTTAGTTAAATTGTTCTTCACTATCTATTTAGTGTCTGTTATAATATGCAGCATGACATATTTTTAATACCAAGAAATGCGATGCATTTTAACTCCACGGGTACCATTTATTTCAGACAGGTATTGTTACCAGATTCTGCATGGAAGAATTGTAGCTAACATGAAGATCTTGATTTTTCTCCATTAATTGAATACCATAGTCTGATATTTCACAGGCTCATGCCATATATGATCTAGCTAAGAAGGTTTTTCATGTTCTAAAAACTGATTTTGAAAACTTTGAATTGGAGTTCTCGGAGACAAGACAGAGATCAAGTAGAGGGCCCCAGGGAGAAGCCAACGGTTTGAATTTTAACTCGAGGCCTAGGTTCGCTGCAAATGTGCATGCAAGTCTTGTTGTAAAATGTAGTTTAATTGTCTTGTGTTCCTTGCATTCTGTAAACAGGTGCTAGAGATGGTAGAAGATCTAATTTTGTTGAAGTGGATCGGCGTTGCACATATAAACCATGGTTATCCTTCCACAAAGAAAATGATTCTATTTTTTCAACAATTCATAGTGCCCCACAACCACTGTCTCATGTAAGATTCCTTTCCTACTGTTTCATTCTAGTAAAATGATTTCTTTTACCTGTTTTATAACTATTTGCATCTCTTTTAACTCTATATTTTCATTTCTAGATTGTATTAAACCATCTAAAAATTGGCCTCACTAAGACAATTTCACGTGCTCTAATACATCTAAATTGTTTATAGTGGTAGTTTTGAATCGCTTTAGTACTTGCTTCATAAATGATAAAGATTGACTTGTTAGATAGTCCTGATTATCTAAAGTGAGGATAATTACTTGGTGATTGTGGCTGTAGGTGAATCAGTCTGATATTAGCTACAGGGAAAGTTTGATGTTGTTTGCTAAAGGTTTAGGACCAACAGCCCAAATGATTGCCAACCGAAAGTTACAAGGATGCTTGCAAGATGCTCCCAATTTTCAAACTCCAGCTTCAGACTCTATCAGACAAGTTGCTACATGTCAAGTTCCTGCTGCATTTGCCTCTGCTCATAATGGTCCTAGTACTCTGGATACTTTAATCCCAAATACGTCATGGGACTTATTTGATCCCCTTCCTGGGTGTTGTTCAACCCTTAAAACAACAACTACTGACGTAATTGATTTGACTGACGCTGATGATGGAGAAAAGGCTGATACGAGTGATAGGATGGGTGATCGTAGTGCTTTGGGGGGAAAAGTTGTGACCAACCGCGAAGGTAATGGGAAGAAAACTTTTAGTATTAGTGACAGAGACAAGGTTCTTGAGAAACAAATCAGTGACACTCATCTGGGATTGAGTTCTTCCACTTGTGGAGCTGAAGTTTTGAATTCCTGCAAGTCTGTGGCTGCAACAGTGGACTTGAGCAAAACAGATAGTCAAGTGCAGCCATCGAATTTAGCTTCAGAGAATTCTTGCTTAAACATCGGATACTCCGGATACTAATTTGGCTTTAAGGACTTTCAGAGCAACTCGAAACTTTGAACAAGTACAAGCCAAAAAATGTTAAAACATTCTGAAAAATTTAAAGTGATCATGTTACTTGTAATTGATGCTTAATTTTTATTTTTCATGAAAAGTTGTTGGATCGTCTTTGATGATTTCATGACAAGTAGTACCATGGCACTAATATGCGTGCGGCTTTAATGGCTGAGTGGTGGATTTGGGCTTGTTTAATTCACAAGTAATTAAACAAGGGGAAACATTGGAGCACATAAAATCCCTATTATACTGTTATGATACATTAAAGTGACAGAACATATCATACACATATTGAGGCTGAGTTGGAATCCATTCTCTCTCCCCTCTCTCTCTCTCTCTCTCTCCAACTTTGCAACTTTACAAATAGTTTAACAACAATGGTAGAGGGCCCTAATTTCTGTGGCTCAAATGGCTCGAATTTGTCAAAACGACGTCGTTTTGAGTACAAAACAACATCAAAATTGCCAAAACGATGTCGTTTTGACAATTTTGAGCCATTTGAGCCACAGAAATTAGGACCCTTAAACATTTTTCATAGTTTAAAGATTATGTTTGGATTTATCAATTTGAAAATAAAGGATTTGTGGGTATTTATTTGAAGAATGGCTCAAATTTATATATTTATTATTTCAAGATCACTCATAATAGCTTAAGAGCAATACTAGGTATCATGAAAAACCTTTCATGAAAATAATCATGAAACCTTTGTGACCCTTAGATTACAGTTAGAATAAAGCACCACACACTAATCAAGGTAATTCAAAGATCATAAATTTTTTATGATTATTTTCATGAAAAAATTTTCATGATCCCTAACTTTTCTCTTCGCTTAAAATGTTGTCGTTTTCTTTTTTCAATAAGATTTGATCTCAAATCATTTTATATAAAAACCATGACTTCAAAAGAAACGTATAGACCAAACCATATTTATAGGTACCTAAATTTTATATTTTTTATGGGAAGAAGTTTTGATCTATTATAGAGTTTTGCTTGGAAGCCGTTCAATTGCTAAAAACCAAGGGTTGAGATGACTGAATTCCAGACATAGAATAATTTTCTCCCTCCCCTCCTAAAAAAAGGAGAGTTGGTTAGACGTGATTTGATTTCCACACGCACATCTCTCTCTCTCTCTCTCTCTCTCTCTCTCTCCCTCTTTTGCTGGGAAATAGTCGTTGCGGTGGTGGTGTTCCGGTGGATCAGTTGGTGGCGGCGGCGGTGGTGGTTGATTAGACTGTTGTCTCTCTGTCTGTGTCTCTGTGTTGTGTTGTGTTGTGTGAAAATGGCATACAGAAGAAGGCAGGGAGTGGCGAGGACTTCCACCTTCAAAGAGGAGATTCATTACCCTCCTCCACCAGATGGGAACTCATCTTCGTCTTCCACTTCGTCTTCATCTCTTGCCGCTCAGGCCATCCGAGCCTCCGCCGCTCATCGTGATTCCTCCTCTCTCTCCTCCGCTTACGCCGACTCTGCTTTCAGACAAAGACCCGAGGTTCCCCCGCCCCCTACCACTCTTACCCCCCTTCTCTCTCTTTCATTTCTCTCTCTCCCTCTCCCTCTCTCTCTCTTTCTTTTTCTATCTAATAGATTTCGTGTTTGGTTGGGATTTGTGAGAAGATTTGAAAAGAAAGATGAAAATGTTAGAAAAAATATAAATAAAATATATTTATATTTTACTTATTTTTACAAGCTTTTTTCTTTTTTTAAATTTCCATCAAACAAAGCAAAGCGTAAGCATCTCTAGTCCTTCCCCAATGCTTTCCTCTATTTCATGAATAAACAGCTAAAACTCAACTCCAATTAAACTTGTATCAAGGATGAATTACTCCTTCACCAAATTTCTAACATTGATATTTTTACTTAATTTTGTTGAAATTTTAAAAATATTTAAGAATTGGATATGATTTTTTATTTTATTTTAAAAATTATTAAATGATTAGGAGAGGTTTGGGATAAGTTTGGAATTCTTAAAAGATTTGATGCTAAAAAAATAAATAAAAGTTAGGATTAGAGTGCTGCATATTTAGATTAAGCTTCTTAACCAAGTTTTCACTCAAATTTGATGAAAAATAAGAGTAAGGATTGGATTGGAGATGCTCCTTTGTACTTTCTATCTCATCTACATGCATATACGTCATTACACATGTGCTTGTACATATCTTGATGTCCGAAAAAGGGAATTGATTGTTTTACCAAGATTTTATGTATGTATTGGATTCTTTTGTTATAATAAATTATCGTGTAAATTCCTTGGATCATCTCTAATGGTGCATCAATTTTTTTATTAAATTTGAGAAAAAGTTTCCTTTGATATCAAGTGCTTCAACAGAGAATTTTGGAGCTTCATGAGAACATCGGTCCATCGAGCGAATGTTTGGCCGGTCGATCGGACAGTGTAATTTGATTTTTTTTTTGCCTTGAAGCGGACGACCGGGAGGTCAACTGGCCAGTGCAATTTTTTTATAAATTTTTGCCTTGAGGTGGTCATCCGGGGAGACATCTGACAACGGCTATGAATAGTGATTTGATGATGAAAGACACATTGGTTCTCAGTTTAATAAAAAAAAAAAAAAAAATTCTGAATTTAATGCCTATTTGATGAAACTGTTGAAGCAGAAAAATAAGAATTTTTTCACCAAATTCAAATTTGATGACAAATCTAAGTAACCATTGGTGATATGGTCTTAGTATTGGGATTTGGTGCCAGTCTGTTTTGTTTGTACACAAGTTATAAAACAGATGCACGGTCAATTTTGATGACCAAGAAACCATTCTTTCTTCTGTTTAATTTGAGTGAGGCTTGGTCTGGTCTTATTGTAATTTGTAAAAAACCATTTACCATGGCTAAAAACCTATATCATATCATATCAAAAGGAGAGAGAAAGAGAGAGGGAGAGGGCCTGATTGATTTGATAATTAGATTTTATTTAATGCTAACTTGGTTAAACTGAATTCAACAAGGCCTTAGGTTTACCTGTTTGGACACCTATAAGGATTGTTTTTCTATTAGTTTTACAATTTTTTTCAGTAAGTATTATGAAGTTGTAGTGTTCTCTTTCTAGCTGATGTGATGTCATGTGATGTGATGCTTGAAAACATAGGAATTTTCTACCTATGAATGTGAATATGCATCGATGAAAAGTTCAAACAAAACCAAAGGATTTTGGGGTGTTCTAGCTCAGAAAGCTAAAGGAATTCTCGACGAGGAAGATAATGTCTCCCAGCAATTTGAAACACCTAGCAGGATGAGGCCCCAGATGCATGATAACTCTACAGGTGGACAGGTGAACATTAGCTTCCAACAACACTTGTATCATTATGCAGGAAACTTCAATCCTGAAATCCAAGCAAAATAAGCTTCATAACCCTTTCTTTTAAGCTTTTCCTGTTCTCTTCTTCTATGGGTTGGTCATATTTATGAGTAATGTCATACAAACTAACAAATTTTTTACAAACTTTTTTATTCACATGAATTGTCCCCCATCATATTAGTCAAGTGGGTTCTATTTCAAATTCCAAAGTTTCTTCGCTGGGTGCCTCGTCTGTAAGCAAAGAAGTTCGTGTAGTTTTTTTAGTTTGTGTAGCATTTTCCCATATTTGTATCCTTACCAGACTTCCTTATCTGGTATATTTATATCCTTCCCTTCTTGCTTTTCTGATTACCAGTTCTACCAGCCATATCAATCACTTGAGAACTCTAGAAAAGTGGACAATCCTAGATTGCGGAAGGGCTTGGATGCATTCACATCTTCCCTTAATCACATTGGTGACAGCATTGGAAATGCCTTGGAGGTAAAATATTTCAGATTATATTTCTGGAAATTAATTCATAAATGGATCTCTACAAATTCATGTCTTTTTGCCCAGTCAATCTTAGGCGAGAAACTGACTCTATTTTCAGTTAGTAGTCTTTTTCTTTTCTTTTTTTCCAGCTTTCAATAATTCTATCAAACCTCAAATTTCATCCATATCCCTAATGGGCCTAATCTTGATGCAGAAAATTTTACAGCTGCTTTCTTTTCCCCTTTTCTCTTCTTTTTCCAATCTCACAACTATGGTAATTAAGGTTAAGTTTATCGATTCTGGACATTATTTATCTTCTTACAGTGTCGTATCAAGTATTGATTTTTCTTTCGAACTGTTTGAATACTCAGAATAAATTACTTTTTTTTGTTTAAGTATACATATATCATTACTCAAAAAATTACCAAGGGATTGCCCACCCATATACAAAAGGAGAAGGTCCTCACAACCCAAAACATATAAGAAAACAAAACCACAGCAGGCCCGAATAGTCTTGAGTTTCTATATGAAATTTGCTTAAGTTCCAACCCTAGACACAGATACATAAAAGAGTAGACTGTTTATCTATCGCCGAGCCCCTTCTTTGCATACTTTGTGTGTTTTGCCTCTTCTATTTTTTTCCTTTTTTTTTCCTGCCCGTCAAATTTTCAATGATCTGATTTAACGGACAACCATCAGATGGTTAGTTTTGATATGACCTTCAATCTTGGTTTCAGTAAGAGTCCAACCTGTTATGATTAAAAAGGACAGGTGTGGAAAAGCATTCGCTAATTAAATGAGTTGAATTGGCACCCAAAAAGAAAAAGAAAATAAAAATGGGACTACAACTATGGACTAATAAATGTTGCTGTAATGTTCAGCCTCGTTCTATCATAAAATAAGGTTGTATCTAGAGTGCAAGCCGAGCAGGGTCTGGGGGAGGTGGTAGGTAGGCAACATTAACCCCACTTTTTTGTGTGGAGAAGCTGATTCCCATGGAGTGCTAGGGGATAACACTTGCCATTGCTCTAGATCACGACCTCTAGAAACTAGACAGTGTCTTTCTCTAGCTAGTTAATTTTATACCAAATCTAAAGAAACAAAACATGTCTTTCTTCTGATTTCGTTATTTTCTCTTTTCAGGAAGGACGGACTATTATGGAGAATAAGACTGTAGACATTATCCACGAAACCCGCAAACTGCAAATTAGGAGAAAAGGAAGCAGTTCTGAGGAACAGAATCAGGTCCCTGGAGTATATAATCCATGGCAGCAACCTTCAGTGCAATCCACACAACCGCAGATGCAAACCAACCAAGAAACTCAGCTCAAGGCATCTCGCGACGTAAGGTGCAATGTGTAGTGTATTCCTGGTTCATATACATAGAACTGTACTAGATTTTAAACCAAAAAATCAGTTTTGATCTAGTTGAAGTTATCTAACCACTCCAATTAATCAGCAAAATTGGAATACAGTGATTTTGCTGTTTTTCACTTATTCAACCGCAGTACCAAACAGTACCAAGTATTTAGCCCAGCATTACGTTTACAGCAATTCAAATTGATCTTAAAATAATGACACTAGTACAAAGAAAGTATTTCCAGTTCCTAGAATACTTCTCTGGCTCAAGTTATAATCTTATTTTGGCCTTCTCAACAACAAAGCTCTCAGTTAGAGTGCTGATTGCATGTTTGCTAAGATTATAGGATTAGCAGCCATTATATTGCATAATTAAAGAAAAAAAACTCTCAAGGCCGTCTTATAGTTTTTAACATTGTGAACCATTTTATTTGATCTCCTTGCTGGTAAAATGCGTGCTTGGCCTTTGTTTTGGTTCACAGGTGGCAATGGCAACAGCTGCCAAAGCAAAACTCCTCCTCCGTGAGCTAAAAACCATCAAAGCAGATCTAGCTTTTGCAAAGGAACGATGTTCTCAGCTGGAGGAAGAAAATAAAATCCTTAGAGATGCTCATGACAAGGGAGTCAACCCTGCAGATGATGATATGGTATTCATATATTTTCTTCGTGCAGCTATAAGTAATACTAATGACATCCGTTCACTTATTCTTACTCTTGCTTGATATCTCCATAAAAGAGATTTAGTATGAGGATGAGATGTAGGTGAGTTGGCTGTGCTAACACTCGTCAAGTTATTGTGTATGCTACATGTGTCACTTGTCAAGTTATTGTGTATGCTACATGTGTCCACACACACCACTACAAGCAAATAGTATGTATACAGATGAACTTATGGTGATGAAAGAAAATTCTCGTAGCAACAAGTAACCATATAGCAATGAGCTGGATGGACAATTTGTTGCAGTGTGCATTGCTTGAGGGTGAATTTATGATGAATGCCTTTCTGTCGCAATACCATTGTTGATTGACATTATTAGACACTAATAAGTTCCAATTTGTAATCATAAGTTGACACTATATTTACTGTATTATCTTTGCAATCTCAGATACGCCTTCAACTTGAGACCCTTTTGGCTGAGAAGGCTCGCTTGGCACATGAGAACTCTGTATTTGCTCGTGAGAACCGCTTCTTGAGGGAAATTGTTGAATACCACCAACTCACCATGCAGGATGTTGTGTATTTAGACGAGGGCATTGAGGAGGTTACTGAAGTTTATCCCGTCCGTGCAGTCTCCAGGACGCTCTCAGTTTCCCCACTCTCACCTTCATCCCCACGCTCACCTCCTGAGAGTTCCTTATCTAACAGCCCTCCATCAAGGAAGGAAATGATTTTTGATGATGTTCCTCAGGCTGAGACACCACCAAGTTCCAGTAGTCCAATTTCCACAGCACAGCATTCAACAAGACACTCAAATGCTTCTTCCTAGTGAAATCTGTCTAGTATCTCTTTTCATTGAAGGTTTGTGTAAAATTAGTCCATTTTTTTATTCATTTCTTGGCCTTTTTTTTTGGGGGGGGGGGGGGGGGGGGGGGGGTGAAGTTGGAGACGAGAGTTGAGGATTGGAAATCTTTTCTTTTTTTTTCCATTGCTATATTCATTATTTTTTTTTCCTGTACGTAACTGTGTGATCTATTTGGCTTTGTTATTAAATAATTACAGAAAACTGATTTCCCCCTCAAAGAAGATAACTACAGTTCTCCTTTTTATCTTCCAAGATGTTCGTGTTAGACTCACATTGTAAGTACATGATCTGGTGGTGTAGACATTGATGTAAACTTCTAAATTAATTTTCATAGTTTATTCACTCCATGCATGTCCCATAAAATTATTTAAAAAAAAAAAAAAAACTACTGAACAGTTCAATGCTATATAAACCCAACCTAACATCCAGCTTATGCTCTACCAGTGGTGTGATATTCACCATTTACAACCTTGCTGGTTTGCAATTTTTGTGCAGGGCTCTACATTCTTCTCCAGCCAAAATTCATTTCATATTATTACATGCTCTTCTCAACTATCCACAAACAATACCTCCCCCTCAATTCTTTGAAGTTTAATGAACACATAACCCCTTAGTAAAAGCACGCAAAACACTGAAATCATCATTGAAAGTGGAAATGCTTTAATATCAATACGAAAATACATATATACTGGATGCATACACAGGCAACAAATGTAATTCATTCACAAAAAAGAAACTTTCATACATCATTAGACCTCGAAGTAAGTTTCTATAGTTCAAAGGATTCATTACATACAGTTAATCTTTTTGATACAACATATAGCCAGTGCAGTTCCTAACCAGCCACTTCTGTCTAATTTACAGCAGCAAGCCAAGAACATGGCCGGGCACAATTCTGTCAGCTTTACCTGTATGGGTGATATATATATATATATGATAAGGAGACGGCTGCTTTAAGCAAGGGTTTAAGCTTCAAAGCAGAAAAACTGCCTGGAGGCATCATTGTAGTGGTTGATTTTACTAGAATAACTGAAAAAACAGACTAGTCGATCCATCACCAAATGATCTGAGATCTACAGGTTTCACCAAAGCCCTGCACAATGGGCAAGTTCTTTCCCTCTCAAACCTGGAAACACAGGACTGGGTCATTAAATGCAGAAAGCCAACATAGAAAAATCTTATACAAGCTATATACGCTGAAAAATTGACCCCCCAAAAATGATTACATCGCAGGATGAAATCCTGCACTTTTTATTTGCCCTTCCACTAGAGAGAGAATGGAAATGGTGAATTCTGTAAACTCTTCGAATAAAAGTGAATTGTGGCCACATAAAGGTGCCCTTGGTTTTGCCATGGAGATTTGTGTAGATGTCTTTCACTTGACGGATGTCTTGATTGGCATATTGAATTGAATTACAATCATATTACCGTTGGGTTTTGAATTTTAATTGTATAAAAATTACATAAGATTTGGTGGCTTATTCACCCCCCTCTAGCCACAAACTTGCCCATCTCCACTATTTCAAAGGTCATGCCATGAAATTTCTTATCATGCATTTTCTATAAATAGACTTAACACATTTGTTAGACCTCCAAAACCATATGTTACTTTAGGCTTACAAATTCAAGTTCAAGCAGTGTTGGGTGATTGATTTAGCTATACAATGAACAGGTACTTTATCTACTCACTTCTTGTTTCAAGAGGTGGATATGTTACAGTATTTTGTCAAAAGAACATAAAAATGCTGTAAACAGCAAGTAACGACCACAATAATCACAAATTCAAGAAATAATTGCAATTTGAAGTCTATGAATGTTCTGCTGAACAACCAACATTTAAGTATACAAATACAGAGCTGAATGGAGGAGAAAACTAACCATTCCAATACACAGTCTTCACAAAATATGTGTTTACATCGCAGTAAGATTGGAGTGTGCATTTTTTCCTGGCAGATAGCACAAAGATCACCAGCTGCACTGACCTGCATTTAATCACATCAAACCAAAAGCGTCAATAGCTTCTGTTCACTTTTTCCCACAACACATCACTTTGCAGAAAAACCATAGTCATTTAGCAACAGGACAAATCCAAAAATCTTCTTCATTAACTGAATGATAGAAAATGAAGTCACGCAACAGAATATCAAAGAGAGGGGAATGAAGGCAAGGTGTGGCTGGAGTAACATGTGATCAAAGTGTATCAAATACTGGAGGGTAACCTTTGCAGATAGTAATAAACCAATTACACTATGTGGCACACAATGTCTTCCAACATGCCCATAGAAGAGATTAACCAAATTAAGCATATTGATGCAGATACGAAAATGAGACTAGAATATGCAGAACCAGCCAATGATGAGAATCTAATCTAATCATAATAAATGAACATAATCCACAGCACAGACAAGGAATGTCGATATTATAGCGGTTCCGGTGTTCCCTTGCTGTATTTGTGGTATTCCGGACTTGGGTTCCGTGAAGTTGGTAGTTGTATCAATCTTGTTGTTATCCTTTAATTCCATTTCTTTGAGTTTTATGATGTGTTGGGCTTGTTTCGAGCAGGTGGGTTGAGCCTTGATCCAAAACCTTGTTGCTGTGTTTTTGGTCATTCCGCTCGAGCGGGTTTTGGAGCGCTCGAGCGGATATTGCACACTCCCAGTATTTTGGATGCTCTGCAAAACTTCTGCAAGCATGTTTTTCACGCTCAAGCGGATTTCCTGCGCTCGAGCGGGTCGCGCTCGAGCGGTCTTGTTGGCACTCGAGCGGGTAATACATTTCAGGTGTAAGTTCTGGGAAAGGGAAATCTACGCTCGAGCGGACTGTTTTTGCGCTCGAGCGGATGTACTTTATTCATGTGTCTTTGCACTCGAGCGGACCTAGTTTTTTGTTCTTGACACTCGAGCGTTGTGTTTTCCGCTCAAGCGGGAATGTCGTATATCAGTTCGCAGCTGGGCATTTTTGAATCACTTTTTGCACTTACACTCTCTCTCTTACTTTCCAAAAAGATATTTTGAGAGCCTCTCTCTCTAGAAACTCCCTTCTCTCTAGGGTTTGATCTAGTTAGAGTTTTCTCCTCACCTTTGGCCTTTACAAAAGTTGTGTTGATCGTCGAGGGTTACGTTTTGATCCGAACATTTTGGGTTTTGGAGCATTTTGATTTTCTTCATCTTCTTCCTTGGATTCCGAAATTTGAGGTAGGGATTCCTACTCACTCTTATGGTCTTTGACATAGATTTTTTGTTGTTTTGATAATGTTGAAGTTGGATGATTTTGGGACTTAGGGTTTCAAAATGTTAAAAAGGGGTTTTATTGTTTTGAATCTAAAATGTATATTTTGGGTTTCAAAATAATGATATTGAGATTGGTTGTTGATATTTGAACCTTTGGGTTAATATTGAGAGTTGGGGGAAAAAGCCCTAATTTGTTGTATAAATTAATTGGTATAATTAATTTAGAAAAGTTGTGGATTTATGGAATTAAGTTGGAAATAATGAAATTGACTCATTATATTGTGAAATGGTAGAGTTGGATTTGTTAATCGCTCACTTTTGAAAACATTGATATTTTATCTGTTGGAGCTTTTATTATTTGTTTAGAAATAATTGCTTGGGCTACCGGTGGAGGGTAGTTTTGATTGTTGTAGACAATGCATGATGATTAGGCAAACTAAAACTAATCAATTGGATGTGTCATAGAGTATGACGGTTGATAGAATACATTAACGTTATGTATTGATTGATTGTGTATATGACCTATGTTTATATACGTTGTGTTGTGTGGGAGAAGATAGGATATGTACTCCACGGTTTAGGGGATGGACCTCTAAACCGGATGTTATTTGGGAGAAGATAGGGGATGGACTCCACTGATACAGCTCATATGCTTGTCAGTTAATGTATCGATATAGCTTATACGCTTATCTATGGAAGTGTTGATACAGCTCATATGCTTATCTTTGGAAGTGTTGATATAGCTAATATGCTTACCTATTGAAATGTGAATACAGCTTGTACGCTTATCTGTTGGGATGTTGATACAACTATTATGTTTATCTATTGTAAAAGGGGAAATGTTTAATATGAGTCACTGTCTCATATAAGTGGTTGGCCAGGTTCTTAGCCGTCGATGTAAATTGTAATGTTGATAAGAAATGGAAAATGAAATGAAAGCATGAACATAGTGGTCATGTAATGGAATTGGGTTATGAATCGATTTATGGGTAATAAACATTTATTAACTGCTAATGTCTTAGTTATTGCTCATACTGTGTTTAGCATATCTCTACTAGGCTGTGGCTCACCCTATATGGGAACATTACTTTCAGGTACAGGTAGCATGCCACCTCCAAGGACATAGCTTGAATGATGATGAGAGTTGAAGACTCTTTTTTTGTTTATTTTGTCTGTATTACATGTACATCAAGCCGAGGGCTTCTTTTGTATAAAGTTAGTACTCTTCTTTTGTGTAACCAAATGTTGACTTGGAAAGCTGTAAGCCCATAGGGCATCTGCTTTTGTTGTTAACATGTAATACTGTTGTAAGGAATGATTTAATGAATAGAAATGGTTGATTTCTCTTATATCAATGCATGTCTAAAGTGATGGGTTTTATGTAATATTTTGAGGGCGTTACAGATATAAAGGCTCAACAGTAAATAAATAAAAATAACATGCCAAGGTAATGGGTTGGAGTTGTGACACAAGATTTTATCAGTGTTAAAAAGATTCATTTAGCCACTCCTCAAAAGATGTAATCAGTCCCATTGAAAGTCATTCAGCAAATGCAGAGATGTAATGCAAGGATGTAATTGCAGAAATTTGCGCCCCTTAAGTTTAAGAAAACAAGAAAAACTCTTGTGATTGCTTCATCTATTCCTTCAATTGCAAATGCAACTAGTTGAGATATTGCCACTTTAAGCCTACAAAACAAAAATCCAACCATAGCCTTTGGCTTTGTTTCCTGGATCTTTTGCAAATTATATATTAGGCATTCTTTCTTCTAGTTATCTGTGGTGATGACAAAGTGAATACACAGATTACCCTAGCACCCATAAGTTGCCATAGTCATGCAAGAACTCCAATTAAACCTACTTAAGTTTTTATCTCCAGTGTCCTACCCAAATTAGTTCAACGACAAGCACAGCAGGAAAATTAACTGGTGCACATTTTGATTTTAGTTTTTTCCACAATTTCACTAGTAAGACATCTTTGATCAGATCAGATATATGGGGTGAAATCGCCATGGGTAAGGAAGTCAGGTGCTTATGTCTAATACCAAAAGAAACAATCATATGCTCACATGAGCAACGCATCAACCAAATCATGGAATCCTATGTTGATAATGCAAAAAAGGGTTCCTAATGCTTTCATTGACTCTCTGCTCTGTATGTGAGCTAAAATAGATGGATTGGATAGTGGTTTCCTAAGAACATTTTGATATTGATGTTTTGGATAGTGATATCCTTCAAGAACTTCATATACAACAAATATCATAAATACATGCAGAAATATAAGGGAAAAGAAAAGCATTCCAAAGAGATATTCATATGTGACAGTTGCACTGCAGGGTTGCATTACCTGCTCTGATGTGGCATGAGCACCATAATGAATCTCTTTGTGAGACAATGCCTTTAAAGCAGCAAAGAAAGATTGAACCTGAACACCACCAATGCAGAGGGAAGTTACAGAAGAAAAGAAATAAGTTCCATGTATAAAAAGTTACTCTACTTACAAAACACCAGCCATTACAAGTAGATCACAAATTTTTCAAAAACAAAAAACCACTGACCAATGTTGAGGCCATACATACACCCAAAAAGAACATACCTTCTCAACCACAGATGTCAGCTTGAAAGTCAGGTACAGCCCTGTCATTAATGATGAAAAAAGGCTCCCGTATTCTTTGTTCAAGAAGAAACGATACCAGACTGGTGCTGGAAGCAAGGCACGGTACAGCAGCAGCAGATACTCAACCAAAGTTAGCATTTGACCCTGTAAAACAAGCAGCTCGACAAAAAAAACAATTCCATTTCAAGCAACTATCATTATATGAACCAAAATGAATTTTCTAACTGCACAAGTCAAGATGAACAACCTGCTTCCGGTAATTTCGGCCTCTGCTGTTCTTGTAGTACATTAGTAGAATACACTTGAGAACCATTGCTACCTGACGAACCAAAGTATCTAAAACAAAGCAACATTGAAGAATTATCGCCGAGGCACTGAAAAATGACCAACAGAATCACTGAAAAAATAAAATCACATATGCCAAAAACCTTAATGACATGTTTGGACCTTGGAATTGTCAAGGCCCTATGGAAAAGAAAATGAAAAGTAAAAGAAATTACTAATACAAATTTATTTTTTTATAGTTAACTAAACAAAAATAAAAATGATTTTTTGCCAAATATCTGTTCATGTGCTTCTCATTTTCCTAACTCAACCAAAAAATTTTAAAAAAAAAATTAGAGCTTCTTTCAGTTTATTTTCTTTTCCCTCCACAAATCCAAGATCCAAACAAAGCATAAAGACAATCAAACTTGAAAGGAAAAAAAGCCAATATTGACACTTGAATTATTGATGCCTGATACGATACAACATTTAGAAGAAGAAGAAGAAGAAGAAGAAGAAGAAGAAAGAGATGGTGATGATGGTGATGATAATGAAGACGATGACAAGGAGGAAAAAAAGAACTTGAAATGTGATTAACTAAGAAAAGAAAAGCGCTCTTAAAATTTTCCCTTAGTAAAAAAATGAAGTAAACAACTAATAAGATTTAGGAGGAAAAAAGCCAACAGCCCACAAGAGAAGTGGAAATGAAAAGGGGAATAAAAAATTCTGTTTAGGAAACTGTCATCATGATTACCCTAAGAACGAAGTAAATGAATGCAAGTACTATGAGATGCAAATTTCTCCACTACACCTTATACAATGTACATCAATTAAAAAAGTAGCCACAATAAATGACCAAGTGACAAAACACACCATTCACCAAAATGATGAATATAGCATGCCAAAAGGGGGGAATAACTTTTGGAGGAAGCATCATCAGTGGATACAAAAGATCATCATTTCGATACCACCAGTAAACACCAATCACATGAAGCATAAACACAAAAGAGATGCCGACGAGAACAGATATTTTCCTCTCGCCCTGCAGACAGACATTGCTATGTTAAATAATGAAAGTTTTAGGATATTAAAAAAATGGCAGTAACCATTATGGCATATAGATCAGTAAACCAAAACAAAGGTTGAATAGTGAAGAGCATTTTACAGCACCTTCAGAGCTGTTTGCTTTCGTAAAAATTCATTCGACTTGAACATCACAGCAGCAATCCAAATTGTAACAAAAAAACCTGCACCCTCGCAATAAGTCAAATGTCAGTGTCTTGAAAAATGATTTTGAAGAATTGAACATCCAATAGAAGTGATGTAGATACATGTATCCAGATTTCCTACGCAGCAAGCCACATCACTGTTGGGGAGTTGGTTCAAACCACCCCTTCTTATAAGGCATGACTTGAACCTTGGCTCTCTGCCTTGCCTTACTTGGCTAAGCTCAGCTCTGCGCCTTGCCCAGTGCAAGCTATAATTAGAACCCTGACGATGCCATGCCAGCCTATAGATTAGGAACAGGGCAGCCTACAGATTAGGAACAAGGCCTAGGAGCCCCAAGAGATTGGTGCCTCGGCTGCTCATGATCACCAGAGGATTTGTTGCTTGGAGGCTAGAGTCAAGGTGCCTCGTCATCCCCTTCCTTAAAGGGACTTGCATCTTGACCAATCTTTTTTTTAGAGGCATGCCTTCACAAGAAGACAATGCCTTAGGCGAATGCAAGTGATACACTTCATAAGGTTTATTGGTGCAATTGGGTCAAGGGGATGAACCACCTGACCTTGAGTATGGGACACACCGTGCAAGGGTGAGCTAAACCCCATGGCTTGACCCTCTTATAAAAGGAGGCCTCCGCCTCCACCTCCGCCTCCACCCAAAGATATATAAACAATAGAGATCATCTCCTCCCACAAGCTTGAACCTCCATTGCCTCCCTCTCTCACCTCCACCACCACTAGAGGTCTCATGTAAGCTCAGTGCTTACTATAATTCCCACAAGCCATAATCTGTCCACTGACCAACGACTGCTCACAATTGATGAACACAATTATCAAAACACTGAACATGCTTAACTTAAAATTTCTAAAAAGCAAAATTAGAGATGCCTAAACATATATATTAATAGAAGCACTCGAGATGCTATAGTTTCCTCCCTAGATATATCAACCAAAGAAGTATGAAGACAAATATAGAGCAGAACATGCCAAATTAATGACCAAAGTGGGAAAAGATAGCATTTCAGCATAAAATACAACAAGCCCAAGTCAAAAAAGAAATCAATTGGCTAATGATGTAGCTTATAAAACTTTGCTAAACTTAAATTAGGCCATGACTTACAACACAAAGGATAGAAGTTGATAATTAAAAAGAACAAAATGAGTAACATACAAATATTGATTTGACTACTGAATCTAGAATTGTACTCCCATGGAAAGGAATGTTAAAGTTGAAAAAAAGCCAAATCCTTTGAATACTTGTTGCGGAGTCGACAAATCATACTCCCTATAAATGGCACCATAAAGACAATTCCCCTTTTGTCAATCGATCTACTGCTAAAGATATTAATGAGCAAGAAGGGAAATATGACCGCTATATGGAGGGAGAAAAAAGTAATGCAAGTATATAGAGGTGAAGAATTTCACCAAAACAAAGCAGGACTCTGGGTACAACCATGGTCACCAAATACGAAATATCTCTGGTACACGAAGAAAATGTGGATGTCCACGTATTTTTTCGATAAGTGTCCATGCTAGTTTTTATACCCACTTGGTGATTTGAACATAAAAAAGCAAGCATGCACATTGATGGACCAGATATGGCTTAGTTGGACAAGAAATATCCACTTTGAAAACCTAAACAAAGACTATAGCCTCTACACCTCACAAGAAGACTTCTCGGACTAAAAGTGTTTTTATAGTCACATTTTTAGTTTATATAGGGTTAGATTACTGCTAGTTGTTTTCTTTATGTTTGGTTATGTCTAGAATCAAGACATTTTAGTAATTTTAAGAATTGTTGGGCATGGGTTGCAGTTCTATTCAATAGACTTGAATTTCAGAGAATTTGCTATTGAATTATTGTGTTCATGAGATTTTGTTTAGCCATTGTGAGGGCAAGTCTTTCTCCACTCTCTCTTGCTGTTCCTTTACTCCTTTTTTTCTCTGCACAAACAAGGACTTTACTGTTAGCGAGTCACTGTTCACAACCAAATAAAAACCCCTTTATATCCCAAAAACAATAGCCAATCAAGAACAAATCATCCCCAACCCTTCCCATACTCATTTGGCCATTAAATCCACTTCTTAACACCATAAAATAGTAGCTGTCCATAAATTTTCTGCAGCTATAATTCTTCAAAGTCCAACAACCTAAAACTTCTAAAAATAAGACAAAACAAACCTTTGGGAAGAAAGAAAAAAGCTTGCTTTTGGCTTATTTTCAAAATGCCAAAAGCCAGTTTATTTGTGCAAAAAAGCATTTGGGAAGTTGGAAATAAGCCAACGAGCGAAATTACCAAAATAGCCTCTTGTGTGTGAATAAGCCAAACAAAAAAAGCAAAATTGCATGAGGGTACTATGGTCAATTTACAATTTTGCAAGTGATGTGACACCACATTAAAATAATTTTGAAAAAAGCAAAAAAGCTGCTTATTTCCATCTTCTCAAATGATTTTGTGAATAAGCCAAAAAGTAAGGAAATAAGCAAAAAAGCTGCTTATTTCCATCTTTCCAAAATAGGAATCCTTCTTTCATCTTACAAAACCCTAACCCAAGCAACTTTCAAAGCCAAAACCCACAATAAAATCCACACATAGGTAGCCTAGGGTCTAGTTTCCTAACATATCCCACATTACACACACACACACAGTTCAATTTCTTCAATCCTAGCATTTGTATGCATCATCCTTGTGGGAAAAGAAACACACACACACTTGGCATTGCTCTCCCTGGAATTTGGATATTACTAGAGTTCTACAACATGCCAAGATAGTTTTTGCACTACAAGAAGGACAAGTGATTTAGAAGCATCCACCACATGAGAAAAGGGAGTTGGGGAAAAAAGAAAGAATGAAGGGAAAGAAAAGCATGCAAGCAAGACCAGACAACACAAAACAAAATTTAGATGAAATCCTCAAAAGTAATAGGAAATTCTCGATATATTTATGGACATTAATCAAGATTGTCTTCTATAGAAAAATTATTTGATCTTCACTAGAGAAGTTAAAATTGCCATCCGATGTCGCCAACAAGATTATCTTAATGCATCCTCCTTTAATATCAAGTTGGCCAACATCTAGTATATATTACTGAGAGCTACTTTAAGGTGGATGCATCCTTTTGTTCAAGACCATGAAATGACACCATAACTCCATCTCTATGACTATCGTTGCGATTTTTCCTCATCCCCATACCAAATCAAACATATTTTCGTTGATTTTTATTTAGGGCAAATTTCAATTTAACCCCCTTATGATTTAGCCCATGTGCAGATTACCACCTAGTCATTTAGAAATAACCACTTCACCTCCTTATAGTTTGTGGACTAAAATGAACCAATAACATCTGTAACAACCCTTGTAAATTGACAAAAATACCCTTATCGTCTTCATCTACTATGCACAAAACCTTTGGGTATATATATATACATATTTTTTATTGGCACTAAGGTGTCCGGATCAAAGTCCGACTAATCCCCAAAGGTGCATAGACCCTTGGCAAAGAGTTTCCCGCAAGTGCACCACGATTAATGCAAAGGTTTTTCCTCCTAGTCTGATAGCCCAAAAGAATTGTTAGCACCTAAAAGGTTACAAAACCTCTAGATAAATATAATATATCTATACTAATATATAAAGCAAACACTAGGAAACTTGCCACCGCTACTTGGAGAGAGGTAGGGCTACTAGTACATAAATATATATACACACATATATATATGTGTATAAACTTGCCACCCTTACTTCTCCCTCTTTTCCCTAGTAGCCGTACCTCTCTCCCAGCACATGTCATTTTTAATAATGGAAGAAGAAAGACACTCTCCCTCCCCTTGAACAAGTGGTGTTGTATTTGAATCTCAATTACAAATGCATATTTTCTTATGGAATCTCAATCATAATTTTGTAGCTTCCATTGTTAAAACGTGTAAAGATATGGAAGGGTTTATTCTCATTGAGAGAGAGAGAAAGGAATTGGGTGTATGTCTTCCTCATAGCTGGACATTCTTATATATATACTAGTTTAAAAAGGCCCGTGCTATTATTACAGTATATTTAAGTTGTGTATTTTGATAATTTTTTAAAAATTAAAATATTGTTCTATGATATTGAATAGAATAAATCATTAGATATATAATAGAATTATATGGTATGGTATGTATCGTTTTTTGATTTGTTATACAACCAATGATGTAGACTCCAATTTTATTATATTTTGGGTGAATTTATGAGTCTTTAACATTTCTTCTAAATTTATATTAAAAAAAAAAAAGAAATTATGGTGTGTAACTTTTCTCAACAAATAAATACAAAATAAATACTAAGATAATTCTATCATCTAAAAGAAACTACTAAGATAATTCACTGAACTAATAAAGAAGTAAAAGAAAATACATATATATATACAAATAACTAATTTTATTATGAAATAAATCACACTCGCAAAACGAATGATCAATTTTATTAATAAATAAATCATTAAGTAAATTCACAATTTGTAATATACGAAAAATATTTTTCAGGTAACCATTTTGTTAATAAATAAATCATTAAGTCAATTAATAATTTTTAATGCCATGAGAAATAATTTTCAATAAACAATTTTGATAATTTATTATTGCATAGGAGAATTGGTTTTTTTTTTTTTTTTTTTCCCTCTAAGTATTGTGTTAAATGAAAATTTATAACAAACGGTAGTTGTAATTTCTAATATTATAGGACCAATTCTTATTTTAAACAAATCTTATGGGTGTATTTGTAATTTGTTAAAAAATAAAATATTTATATTTCATAATTGACCAAGAATGTTTGTATAATTACGAAAAAACCTGTTTCATGATTGACCAAGAATGTTCGCGTAATTACGAAAAATTCTGTTACATAATTGACCAAGAATGTTTGCATAATTACGAAAAAAACCTGCACTCAACATACGGGTCACCATTAGTAAATTATTCAAAATAAAAAGGTACAATCGAAAAGAAAAGACGAACCTCAAGCAGCTCAGCGGTTCTTATATATAAAGATATATATGTGTGTGTGTGTGTGTGTGTGTGTGTGTGTGTGGGTGATACATGAGAAAAAGTGGCAGCATCGCTCAATTTATGATCTTAACTTCAAAGCTTAATTTATGATTGTGACGTGCTAAATAGACATTGTGGGTGTGGTGGATTGGTGGCCAATGGCCATTGTTCATCGTCAAATGGTGTGTCAATCAGAATTATGAATGTGTTGTTATATATAGTATATTTTTGTGTGGGATTGAAAGAGCAGGTTGCAAAGCATGTGTAATATGTGTGCATATTTGGTGTGGTGTACTCAATGATTCTAAAATAGATGTACAGCAAATTGAAGAATCTTCCAGAACTATAAATAAGCAACAAATGAAAATCAGTTTCCATTTCCAGGTCATCTCTAGGCTGCTGCATGTCCCATTATGTGTGGTTCTTCGTGTTCTTTTGGGTTGGCATGCCACTTCATTTTGCAAAGTAACGGTAAGATATAGAGCATGCTGTTTCACTGGTTGTTGTGGGATGTGTGGTGTGATGCATGATGGATGATGAGGGTGTTAATGGTTGTTGTCGTTTCTGTGGTGTGATCCATGAAAATGGGATGGCAAGAAATAAGGGGTTGCAGATAATGACATAAGGAGGAACACGACAATAGCATGCATGTAACTTTTAAGAATTACAAGAACATTTTTATTCTGAAAACATGGCTCTCTCAACAAAGGCACGTGAATAACACCTCAGTTAATTTGGATAGAAACCGTAACAATGCATTTTAGTCCACAAATCATAAAGGGGTGAAGTGGTTATTTCTAAATGATAAGGGGCAATGTGCATATGAGCCAAACCACAGGGGGATAAACTGAAATTTGCCCTTTTATTTATACTTGCTCGAAACAAGTGCCACTAGAGAGTCTTCATCTTCTCGGCCTATTGAGGACGGGCAATCAAACCGAACTTGTGACCTTAATTTAGAATATTCCTCCACACTAGAAGATTAACTTCCTAATCTTGTTCATCGACACTCACTAGAATTTCATCTGACATAGGAGAAATAAATGAACTTTGGGCTGTTACGAGACTCTTTATATCTTGTTGATTGCAATTGTTTCCATTGATAATGGTAACTATCAGCTCCCACTTTTCTTGGCTTTCCCTTACCTACACTCCTAATATCAGGCTACGGCATTAAGAAGCAACGTAGCTACTAGCCAGCTATGCATAAAGACAAATAATTGGGTATCAAGAAGACTGTAAGCCTATAGCCCAAATAAATCAAATGGGTTCCCATCTCTAAGTCAAACAACATTTAAGGAAAAAAAAATTTAAAAAAGCAAATAACAGTAAATAAAAACAGGATCCTGATAAGTCTCAAAGCTCACAATCATTTGAACATTTTGGTAAAATGAAAAGTGGCTACCAACCTGTGTCAGCTATACTAGGACAGAATTAACTGATACACACATGATTTCTCCATCCAATTGAAGAATGGCAACCATAGCTAATAAATCGAATATGGAAATTGTCAAAGCATACCTTGCAGATGCTGGCGAATGAATATGACCAAGAGCAGCAGAGAGAATGGAAGGATATGCTCAATCCACCTCGCAGCCTGCTGTACGTCGTATCTCTGGTACGAAGAATCCCTGCTATTAGCCCCAGACCCATCAACGCCTCCTCCATTCAGTGATTGTGAAACACTCTCTCCTGCCCCTCGATCACTCCTGGAATCTCCCTGACCGTCCAATGCTGACGACACTGATGTGGCTGATGCCGTTCTACCCATAGGCTGGACATATACTTGATTCTCTGCAGTCACTTCCCTCATCTGGGCAAGTGTTGAAGAAGGCAGCACAGTCCCAGACCGATCGTGGTCCTGCTCACCAGCACCAATTATCCTAATAGCAACTTCCCCGCCATTGGCAGGCAGAGCAGAATCATTGTTAACATGATCCTGGAAACCAACAGAGACGCCGCTGTTTATCAACCTACCAGATTCCGGGTGACTAGACCTGGTTCGGAGGATGCCCGAGTATTCCAACAATGTAGACAGCGGGGAATTTAAAAAATTCAACACAGAGAATTGCATTCCGTGTCTTCTGGAGCTGCTGCTGCTGCTCATGGAAGAATCCCTGTAGGCGTCCGAATTACCAGCAGATGCTTCCATTTGCGAGGATGAACTAGAACTAGACCTAGACGTTACCCTAACCCTAAAACGAAATTTGACCAAGTTCAACAGCATTATTAGTAGGCAATATAAATTTATTACAAAATGTTGAACTTTTCAAATAAAACAAGATATATATATATATGGGGCGTTGATACAAGAAGAAGAAGAAGATGGACGATGACATATATGGAAGAATATGGTTACCTTCGAGATCGAAACGCCGTTGAAGACTTCTTTTTTTGGGGTCTGAGAATCAGATGATAACAGGAAGATTCATTCAATCAAAAACCCTAACCCTAGAAATGATGGACGAATTGTCAGAGGTTGGGTTAGGAGAAAACAAAAAGTCAATGAGGAGGATGATGACTGGAGGCCCGCAACAAAGAATCGCATTTTTTTGTTTGTTTGTTTTGTTTTATTAGAAGGCCGCCGATGACCCAAAAAAATGGTGGATGGCGTGGCCAGTGCGATGCTGTCTTGACTTTGATTAGTGGCGTCTTTCTTTACTACTACTACTTCTTCTTCTTCTTCTTCTTCTACTTCTTACTACTTGCGATCAAAGTCTGCGAAAGGGACAGCATCAAAAACAGAAAAAGATGACGATGAGGCTTGTCAATTGTACCATTACAATTCTCAGTTCAGACCTCTCTCTCTCTCTCTCTGCGAGACAGGCAAGGAGAAGAGAGAGCTAAAGAACACAACACAAGGAAAACAACATCTAACCTGCTGCTCTTAAATTTGACGGTAAATTCACACGGGAAAGCTAGTGGTACAACCACTGGTTGCGTCTTGTTTGTTTGAGAAGGGCTAAATTAATTTTTTTTTTTTTTTTTTTTTATGAAAAAATGTGAAATATGGATTTGGCATAACACAAAAAAGTCAAAAAGTTACTATCCTATTTAAGTCACATCATCTTATTTAAATTACATTACCTCTCTACCACATCATTTCAAACCCAATCCATATTTCATAAAAAGTCAAAAAGTGCATTTATTTAGATAATCTCAAACAACCCTACTAGTTTGAAGTAATGTGGTAAATGAATGATATGACTCAAATAAGAAATGATGTAATCTAAATAAGATGATTGTAACTCAAATAAGATGATGTGTTAAAATAGGATGTGCTATTTTAGCACATGCCAAACAACTACTTTATAATTAAAAAAGTAAAGAGGTAAATTACAAATATACTTTTTTAGATTTGCTTAAAATACGAATTACTCCTTATGGTTTGAAAAATTACAAATATCTCTCTGTAAGAATTTTTTGTTTAACAGAATAAATTAAAAAAGTGAAATTTCTAACTGTTCACCTATACAATAATAAAATTATTAGAATTATTAATTAAAATAAAATTTTAATATTATTAAAAACTGTTAATTAACTTGATGATTTATTAATAAAAGAACCTATTTGTTATAAAATTAGAAATCTTAAGGGACATAATGTAATTTCTAGAACCATAGAGGATAATATATAATTTAAATAAATTTCAAGAGATGTATTTGTAATTTATCTAAAAATAAAAATAGTATAGTTTCATATTTTTTTAATTATAATTAAATAATATATGAAACATAATTAAAGATTTTATAAATTATAGTAATTAAAATAAAATTATTATTAAATAAAAAAATTAATCATAACTTAAAAAAAAAACTATCATATTTTAAAAGTGCATATCATAAAAACTGTGTATAGTAAAATTTCTCTATTAGACGTAGAGACAAGACATCCCACTCACCCACAAAAAAGATACTGTCAAATTCACTTTTATTAATTCATAATTTATTTTAAATATATTTAACTAATAGTGTAAAACGAAAAATTAACTTAAATTATTAATTTTTAAAAAAAAATAAATTCTAAATTTATAAATCTAAATTTAGTTTGGCATCTCAATATAAGTGCACTTATTTCATCTTTTTATCTTTTTTGGGTCACATCAATCAACATCTCCTCTCTACTTTTTCTACACATAATACAAGAAAAGTCAAAAAGTATACTTATTCTAAACTTCCCAAACTTGGTCTTATTGTTGTTGACCAATTACTTACTGTTTACGTGGATAATAACGTCCCCCTCGTTTACAAACGGAATTTGCTAGTCTATTTCATATTAAAGCCTTATTAGGCACATATTAAAAAAAAGTTAAAAAGTTATTATTCTATTTAAATTACATTATTTATATTAGTTCTTTATCACATCACTTTAAATTCAATTTATATTTTATAAAAAATTAAAAAATATATTTATTTAGAACATCTCAAATAACTCCTAACTTATGATATCATCATCATGTCACATAAAACAAATTTTTTCATCCTTTCATTCTCACTAATTTTCGTCAAATCAATGATATATATAACTTTACTAGGCAAATATATATATATATATAATAACTTATATTTTTATTTTTTATCTTTGAACTTTTTATGATTGGTGTAGTAGCACTAGCACCTAACCTTGGGGGGTCATATGTATAATAGTGAAGTCTTGATTTGAGGAGCAGAGCAAGACAACAAAGAACAAAGTGGCCTTTTCACAGGCTGTTTGCTGGCTGATGGTGATGGCGAGAGCAAGCTAGCATTCTAACGTTATGGTTGATTGAAAGATTTAGAAAATGATTTGAAAAAAGAAAAATAAAATGCTTGTGAAATTAGATGCAATATTAATATATTTTATTTATATATTTTTTTTTGGTTAAATTTCTTTTTAAATTTTCTAATCAACTACAATGTAAATATTTTATCAAATATTTTATTAAATATTTTATATAAATGTGAGATTCACATAAAATTTATATAATGTAAGTGTTATATTTATATAAAACATTTAATAAAATATTTAAAATTACTAATATTTTTTTTTAACGATAATGATAATTGTAATGGGTATGGCCTCCAGTCTAGCCTCCTCTCCACTCCACTCTCTTTTTGCCAAACAAAAAACAAAAACAAAAACTGAAAAAAAAATATTTCATTCATCAAATTATAACTACCATTTGCTAGCATGCCGACGGAACTCCCTGACCTGTAAAGTCCCCAGCCCACCACCTTGCGTTTTTCTTTCTTGTGGAACTCCTATGCCAATAATATTAAAATAAAATTTGCAAGTTCTAAAGGAGAAGAAAAAAACAAACAAAAATAATTGAGAAATTTAATATTTGAACTTTAAAAAGAACTCTACATATGTGATAAAAAAAAGAAAAAATAAAATAAACAGGCACACATCATGTCATAGGTGAGTCCCATCTATGTAGGGTTCCTCTAAAGCTTTCTTTCTAAGGCTTTCAATCCTTAGGGAAAAAAAGAAAAAAAAAACTGTTGTACAATTAGCGGTACTCTAAAGCATCACTAGTGAGTTGGCATACAATTAAAAGAAACAAAAAAAAACAATAAGGCACAACAACACTGTGGCAGTAGGTGGGGCCCACTGCCACATCATTAATGCTATCACTAAGTAGATTAAGGCCTCTTTTGGAAACATAGTTTTTAGTCACCTTTTTTAGTTTGTAACAAAAGTTAAAAGTTGGTTTTTTTAGTTTATTTTCATTTGGAAAGTTGGTTTTTAGCCAATGGTGAAATTACAATTCTACCCCTCATGAGTCAAAATGTGCTATATGGGTGAAGTTGTAAATATTTTTAAATTAAATGGGGATAGTTTGGTCATTTTATTGTAATTTGACATCATAAACAAAGATTAATCAAAAAAGCCAAAAGTAACTTTTTATCAACTTTCCAAATCATTTGTCTAAAAAAGCCAAAAGCTTAGTTAAAAGTCAAAAAGTCATTTTTTACCATCTTTTCAAAAGAGGCCTAAAATGTTTTTATTAAAAGGGGTGTGGTACGTAGCTTGAAAACTACGTAGCTCGAATCCCCCTAATTAAAAACGTTGCCGTTTTTGTATTTTTTATTTTTTATTTTTTTCAGAAGCAAAAATCAGGAGGAAGAAGGAGAGGAGAGGAGAGGAGGAAGAAGGAGGAGGACTGGAGGGGGCCCTAATAACAGGGGAAGAGGAGGCGGGGCCAGAGGCGGAGACGGCGGCCGGAGTTGGAGCTGGAGCTGCTGCTGCGATGAGCTGGCGGCGAGGCGACGACGGCGGGCCGGAGCTACGACGACGGCGGGGAGCTGCGACGACCACCAGCTGCTCCTCTTCCCCTCTTCTTCTCTCTCTCTCTCTCTCTCTTCCTCTCTCTCTTCCCCTCTTCTTCTCAAATCTGTTTCAGATCGAAAATGGAAAGAAAAAAAAAAAAAACCTAATGCCCAAAACGACGTTGTTTTGGATATTAGGGGGATTCGGGGGGCAAAATCCTCGAGCTACCAAATATTATTCTTATTAAAATGTCAAACAAATAGACAAAAATATTTTATTAAAATGTCGGGATTTAGCCGACTAAATAACAATTACATTCCTTTTTTAAAATTAAATTAAATTAACAATTACGAATTGTAATACACCCTTATAGCATATGATAAATAGAATTAAAATGATAAAAAAATTCACTTCATTATTATTGATATAGATGCCTTTTGTTGAGTGCTCTAAGAATACTAATGTCGTTTGGGAAGAATTAAAATAATCTGATTTTTTTGACTTTTTGGCTATTTTAGCTTGACTTCTTTAGCCTCGTTTGGTTTTTTTTGACTTTTGTGAAAGAAAAAGTGTAATGATTATGGTTTGTGTACGAGCACGAAATAATGCTCTTATATAATTATGTTGATCAAGTCTGCGCTCCTCCAAACGTCGTCACTTTACTCCCTAAAAACACAAACGTGAGTTAGCCGGCGGGTGTGTGCCGGATATCTCTCCGTTGCCTAAGTCAGCAAAATAGACGAATAGACAAAAGCTCTGTGTATTCGAGAATCAAAGTTGTGATACCTGTATATAGATCCTGCTATGAGCTTTTATAGATTCTGTGTGGCACAATCCTAGCAGGACTCTTTTTCTCCAATGTAGAATCCTCCTAGGAATCAGAAAGGTAATGCTCATCTTTCTGCACCTCCCTCACTGCCTAACCAAGTGAGATGGTCTTACCGTGGTAATATGACAAACAACCGAGCTATCCCTAGCCCTCAGACAGACTCAGTTCGGTGCGTCCACAAGCGACGCTTAGCTCGGTCACTGTTCAACTACACCTCGGTTCTGAATACTATGACCGAGCTAATTATCACCACTCCGACTGTAGTAACTGTAACCATACTTGGACCAAGCTAACAGCAAGGTCCAATTGCTCAGTCTTTTTCACTATGGCCCATAGATCGACCCACTACCATGTTTGGGCCTAGCTTGGCCTTAACGCATATAAAAACTCCCTCTCAGTTTGGATGTGACATTTTATCTTATTAACTTATGTAGCGCTATTTGGAAAGGAATTTTTTTTTATTTTTTTTGCATTTTTTCACTAAAAGACAAATTGGTTACAAAACTATAAAAACCTAATCCAAACAAAATATCACATCAAACCTCATAATCATTTTACTTTTTCTCTCACAAACATCGCATCCAACCACAAAAAAATCCAACTATCTTCCCAAACATAAAAAAAAATTTATCCAATAATATCCTACATCTAAAAAAACTTACAAAAAAAATTTCACTTCCCAAACATCCACTTTGTTTTTTGTGTTTTTTTAACCAAAAAACCAAAGCAAAACATAGCTTTATAACAATACTATTAGTACATTTTCAACTATCTACTTTAAATTAATAAATGAAGGAAAAAATCATTTAAATGCATTTAAAGCACTAAGTTAAAAAGACCAATATTAAGGACTATTTTGAGAAGATGGTTATAATCAATTTTTTTGTAAAAAGTTAATAATCAGTTTTTTGTGAGGGAGAGAAGTGGGTTATAATCTGAGAAGTGGATTATAACCCACTTCCCAAAAGACCCCTAAATAAATAATGTTATATGTATTAATTGATATACTAATTAATGTACTACTAGATGATGGAGTATAATTTTAGATGTTTTAAGTATTTGTAATTTGTATAATAGATTGGATCAGTAATAATTTTATAACATATGTTGGTATACTAATTAGTGCATATAACACCACTAATACTAAATATACATTTATGAAGGCAATTCTAATAATTTTTTCTATTACGAACTCTAAAAATAATTAAATGTACACATTGTTTAAGACTTTAAAGTTGATATCTTAATAAATCAATCTTTCCCAAATCCACTCTCATAATGATATCAATAATCAAATATGATGATTATGATGATGATTGCCATTTGCTTCCTTGGCTTAGCAGTTATGTTTTCATCCAACTAATTTGGCAAAATGAAGTCTACTTTCTTAAAAATAAAAAATAAAAAATAAAAAAAGAAAAATTCCCCTCGCCATTTGACCTCAACCTTTGTGTTGGGGCATGAAATAACATTTGAAAAACGAGACTGATCTACGGAATAAACTGGCAAACTGCATGTTTAAAACGTGTGTCAAGCCATTTATCTACATTTTTATTGTTTTCTTTTATTTTTTTACAAATTTAAAATTTAAATATTTAGATTACTCATTAACAATTATTATATTTTAATTCATATAATATTTTTGTCATTTAATAAATTTTTGAATGATTGGTTCATCAGCAATGGCGTAACTAAGAATTCAGTGGAGAGAGGGCACAAATTAATGACAAAATTATTTTATTTTTTTTCATAATAAACAACAATGAAATATTATTAAACTTAAATATTAAGAGTTCATTTAGATAAATATGAATTTTAAATTAAAAGATTTGAGATTAAATTTTATACAAATATTGGGGAGTAACTATTTTATAGGTGGATTGGAAATTTAAAAAAGAAGATAAGTTGAGATAGAAATGATATATTTTAATAGAGAAATTTTATAAAATATACTGCAATAAAAGTGTCTATCATATGTCGCAATTATGATCTTCATGGTCTTTAGTTATAACACATTATAGTGTTAGATATTATTTAGTTATAACTTCTTGTGGTTATTATTTTGGTTATGATTATATACAAACGTGCTAGAGACCCCCAGTCTCCAAGCACCCCCACCACCCCCACACACACGTGGGGGATGGTCATTGGATCCAAAAAAAAAATAATAATAATAATAATGATGGACCAATCACACCCCACTGGGTCCTGGGGGTCACCCACTGGGGCCCTGGGGGTCACCCAAGTGGGGGTCTGAGGCTTTTTCCGACTATATATCAAGTAATAGTTAATTATGACTCATTCTGATATTAATTACGACCTATTGTAATTTTTTATTGTTTTTTTTATTTTTTATAATTAAAGATGTGTTGATTATAATTTATATAGTGGTCATTTTAGTTATAAATTGAAAGAAATACATAGAGGATAAACTTCACATGTCAAATGTAACTAACAATCTAATAAATTTCATATCTTCATTCGAATTAATTATGTTTTCATGTCAATAGTGATAGACATCACCATTACATTAAAATTTTCATAAATAATAATATGACTTATCATAATTTCTTTATTTTCAATCAAAATAATAATTATTATTCTCATAATTTTAAAATGTCATTGATATTTAACTTTAAATAATATTTTTATAAATTTTTTTATTTAAAATATTTTCTTTATATTTAAAAAAAAAAAAAAATTCAAAACTCAAGGACACGTGACCCTCCGGCCGAAGGTGCCTCCGCCACTGTTCATCAGGCTGGACTTGGAATAGGTAGGTACGTAACCAGGTTAGGTTAATAAATGTTTTATTTCTTAAAGGGCAAATTACATAAATAGTCCCTATAGTTTGGGGCTTGTGTCATTTTAGTTCCTGACTTTTCAATTGTGATACATTTGACCTTAAATTTTGAATCTTGTTCCAAATAAGGACAATTGAAGATATCATTAGATTTTTCAAGGGTAAAATTGTCAATTTGATAAAATATAAACTAATTTGACAAAAATAAATGCCAAATAAATATTTTTGAATTTTTAAAAATTATTTCTACATACTAAAAATAAAATTATGTAAAATTGATAAATCTTTTAGACATTTATTTATTTTTTTTATCAAATTAATTTTTATTATGTGTTTGGATGATGATCATGTTAAATTAATTTTAAAAAATTAATAATGTAATTTTTATTAATTTTATATAATTTTATCATTGGTGGATAAAAATAATTTTTAAAAAATTAAAAATAATTTTTTGACATTTATTTTTGTCAAATTAGTTTATATTTTATCAAATTGACGATTTTACCCTTGAAAAATCTAATGATATTTTCAATTGTCCTTATTTGGAACAAGATTCCAAAATTCAGGGTCAAATGTGTCACAATTAAAAAGTCAGGGATCAAAGTAACACAAATTCCAAACTATAAAGACTATTAGTGTAATTAATCATTTCTTAAATCAAAACTCCATCACTTGGTTTGCCATTTGTGCAAAAACTACATCGATTGATTTACCATGTTTTATTGGAACAGTTTTTCGTAAATTCTTTTTTATCTATTTATATTTTATGTAGTTTATATTATTTTTTTATATTTTAATAAGTTTTATGAGTGATATAGTTACTAAAATATTCCTAATAATTCACATTTACAGTGTGAATGTTCCGTGATGTGAATGTTTGTACCATCAATGTGAATTTTCGCACTATCAATATGAATGTTAACATGTCAATATAAATGTTCACACCATCAATGTGAACATTCACATTGTAAAATATAAATGTTTACATTACCAAATTACTACCGTTCAAAAAATATTTGTAAGGGTAAAAATGTTTATAAAACACCTTAAATATGAGAATTCGGATTTGGTAGATCAAATCAAATGTCCAAATAATAAGACTTATTAGAATATAAAAATATTTTATGAACTAATTGGGATATAAATACTTTAAAAAAAATTCTAATAAATTTTCCTTTTCTATTTATTAAAAAAGACTTTGCGGTAAAAAAAATTATTATTGAAGTCTCACATGGTAAATATAATTACGTTTACTATATTTTTTACAAAAATTTTGGAAGAGGTTTGTGTAATTTTAGAAATAACATATTTAAATAGGAGTAAGTCAAAATAATTACAGTTTTATAACGGTGCAAGTGGGCATCTAGTGTAATTGAAAATTATAAAAATGGGACACAATTCTCATTTGCTCCAATTTGCACCTTCATAAAAGTTTAATTACTTTGAGTTATACCAATATAAATGTAATTTCTTTGTAATTTACTCTGTTTGAGAAGTGGGTTGGCTTTTTGGCTTTTTTGGCTATTTTAGCCTGAGCTAAAAAACTTGGTTTGTGAAGGGCTTTTTGACTTTTTTGACTTTTTTTGTGAGAGAAGAGTGTAATGATTATGGGTTTGATGTGATATTTTGTTTGTTGTGGCTAAAATAGCCTATTTTGTTTTTTGTGACTATTTTAGCCCCAAAATCACTTGCCAAACACCAAATAATATCTGTTGAGATTTTGTAAAAATATAAAATTCTCACAAGTTTAATATAAGTATATTAGATTTCATTAAAATCTTTATTAACACAATACTTAGTTTGTTTTTCATTAAAAAAAAAAAAAAAATCGTTAGTCATTTTATATTACAAAAATATTTTGTAGCTCGAAACATTTTTCCCCCGAATGGCCCAAATTTCTGAAATGACGTCATTTTCATTTTGAAATTTTTTTTTTTTTTTTTCGTTCTTTCCTTTCCACTTATAATCGTCGACGCCATGAGATGTCCGAGAGGAACAACCACGATCTGAGCCAAGATCGATGAGGTAATAGAGAAAGGTTCTTTGCAGTACCAGAAGAATTGATTGAGGAATGAGAGGAGGACACAGGCTAGGGTTCCGAGAGTCCACATACGAAAGGTTACTATCGGCAAGGTCTGGTCGTCGGCGACCGGAACAGTCAGAGCTACCTGCTCGATCAGAGAGTTCTTTTCCCCGTACGGTTCACGAGGTGATGTTTCGGAAGTGGAGGCATCAACTTGGTCTTCTTTTTCCTTATGAACTACACATTCAAGCAAAGAAGATATGTACCGTTAGTTTACGAAACAACCATTGAGAAATTTCAGAGAATGAAGAAGTGAAGAAGTGAAGAAGATAAGTTCTTAGTGGAGCTGAGATTTCCTGGGAAGATGTCATCTCTTCTTGATTCTCTCTCTCCCTCTCTCTCTCTCTCTGAGATTTCCCTTCCACTTCTTCCCCTCTTTCAAATTCGGGCGATTCGGGGGGCTCATTTTTTAGCTACATAGCGGTTCTGTTTATATTAAAATATAGATTTTATCTTGTTTGTCTTTGTATGTGCACACTATCTGCATTAGTTTTAATTCTTTCAACCTTGCTAAAAGGCAAAATACACGTAATTATGCGAAAATTGTCAAATTGCTAAAAGGCAAAATACATGTAATTATGCTAAAATTGTCAAATTTATTATATATTACTCTAAAATTCAAAAGAAGTCAATTTAATTTACTTAAAAAAAAACTAGTTACAATGAAATTACCCCATGTTTATTAGTAATTTTAAATTACATTTCACAAGGTTAATGGTGGTAAATCTTTTTTTGTAGTATAAACAAGTAGTTGACCCATGTAATACCCATGTTATTTTGTTTTCGAAAAATATTTAATGGTACAGTATGTGTTATAAAAGAATAATTTTAATTTTAATTTAAAATTAAAATTAAAATTAAAGTATGATTTTAATTATTTATTTTGATAATATTGGATCTATTGTTCTATAAAATTGTTAGTTGAATAATTATATATGACATAGGTGGGCCTATAGGAGCATTTGGCCCATCACTTAGAGCCCAATACATAATTTAAAAACTAAAGTCCAACAGTACTGGAGCTCAACGTGGCATTAAGAACCAATAACACCCAGACAGCTGTCAGGAGTAGAACCAGCCACATCAGCAGACAAAGATCCTGCAAAGTTATTACACCACACATCAGCCATTAATGAGGTTCCCTGCAGCATTTATTGCAATAACCCCTTCCCGTCGAAACAGAACGGCCTCACCATGAACAAGGCAAGCTAGAACATAGACTTTCGGCCAACGTGACAAGTCGGAAGGGACAAGGAAATGATTAGTAGAGGATATAAGCGGGTTTTGAAGACAAGGCAAAGGTTAAGCTTCTCCATCACTGATCAATCTTTACATTCTATCTCTTTCTTTCTAACTTGCTCGTCGGAGGGTTCGCTGGGGGACTCCCTGTTTCCCGTTGAACTCTTGTGCAGGTCTCTCCGAGGGTTTGGTATCTCGGGCATCAGTTTGGGAAGCGTGGATCAAACCGACCCGTTCCGTCTGGAACTCGTCGTATCATCAGTTGGCGTCATCTGTGGGAACCCTTTCGCTCCGTGCGCCAGTTGTGCTCATTGTCGCCGGAGACCCCTTCCCGATAATCTCTACCTGCCACCCACCAAGGTGGATGGTCACAACTAGATCCATGGCTTCTCACCACAATGTTGCCGACCACCAAGCCAACCCTCCTAACCCAAAAAAACCCACCACAGTATTTCACAAAACTCACCAACAGCATCAACCGCTTAGCCGAGCAAAACCAAACCCTGATCAATGCTTTGCTTCAAAGAAACCTTCCCATCCCTCCTCCTCCACCTTAAGATATCCCACCCAACCAAGAATGAACCCCGAGCCATCCTATCCAACAGTCCCACCCATACAACTTGGAAGGCTTGCGACCTCCTCCCCCAGATATAAACCCGCCACCTTGGGCCCCACATCCATCGGTCCAAGCACCCACCCCCGAGGGAGAGGCCAGTAGTGTCCAGCCTCTGCTGCATTTTGGTAGTGACAACGTTCCTCTCTGGGATGCAGAACTCCGAACCATGAAACTCCAGCTTCAAGGAGTCATGTAGAACATACAGAGTAAACCATCTACCACATCCAACTCACCGTTCATTGCCTCCATCAAGGACAAACCCTTACCTCCTAAGTTCAAAATGCCCTCGCTCGACTCTTTTGACGGCATAACAGACCCGATCGACCATTTAAAAACTTACAGGACCTTCATGGTCCTCCATGCATTCCCTGACGATATCATGTGTCGGGCTTTCCCCGTAACACTTAAGGAGTGGGCTCGACTCTGGTTTAGTCAACTGCCAACAGACTCTGTCTCTACTTTCCAGCACCTAAGTGACTCCTTTCTCAGCCATTTCATTGGTGCCCAATGCCAGCGGCGTCCGACAACCCAACTCCTTAACATCCGTCAGACCGAGGGGGAGTCGCTGCGCTACTTCGTCACTCGTTTCAACACCGAAGCCCTGCAGATAGCGGAGAACGACGACAAAGTCATTCTTACGGCTTTCATGGTCGGTCTACGATTATTTGATTTCCTTTTTTCTCTCTCAAAAAACCCCTCGACCTCCATGGCAACCCTACTTTCCAAAGCCCAAAAATACATTAATGCCGAAGATTCCCTAGCCGCCCGACAAGATCTTACAGCCAAAAACCCGACCCCCAGAGAGAAGAGAAAGGACTCTGAAACCATAAACACCTAGTACACTCACTAAACACCTCAGTATACTGACCGACCGCCCAGCCGATTCGAACAATACACACCCCTCAATTCCCCCATGGAACAAGTCCTGAACCAGATCCAATAAGATTATCCCCTAAAATGGCCCCAACCATCGCGGTCTCCTTCCAACCGGCGAGACCAGTCCAAATACTGCCGCTTTCATCAGGACCATGGCCATAATACCGAGAAGTGTGTTAACCTCAAAGACTAGGTCGAGGGCTTGATACGTCAGGGACGTCTCAGTCGTTTCACGGCAACCCACACTCAGCAAAGGCAAAGAACTGAACCTACCAGAAGCAACCACCGGCGCACCCCCCCTCGACAACTCGCACAACCTAACCAAGGTCATGATAGACCCCCACAGCAACCCTAGGCACAGGGCAACCCTGCCCCATCGGTTAGAGAAATCAGAGTTATTGTTGGCGGGCTTGCATGTGGAAGACCATCCCGTTCGGCTCATCGGGCAGAACTTAGAAAAATAAGGCAGGGCTCAGATAAAGAAGTCGCCACATTGGACCACCCTCTCAAACACCCCAAGTAGTGGATGGAGCCCATCACCTTTACGGAGGTCAACTGCACAGGCATCCGTTACCCCTATGATAACCCCCTTGTTATCTCTGCCCTCATCTCTAATTACAAAGTCAGACGGATTCTCGTCGACAACGGTAGCTCTTCAGACATCATCTTCCTAAACGCCTATCGCCAGCTCAAGGTCGAGGAAAAAAGTTTGCCCCCTCTCCAAACCACACTGGTTGGCTTCACCGGAGACCGAGTGACCTCCATAGGCTTCATCGATCTTCCCATCACCATTGGAGAATACCCGCGACAGACCACAAAACTACTCATTTTCCTCGTCGTCGACTGTCCCTCTGCTTATAACATTATCCTCGGCCACACCGCCCTAAATGCTTTTCAAGCTATCACATCCACTTTCCACCTAGTTGTAAAATTCTCTACCGACCTTGGGGTCGGCACTGTGAGGGAAGAACAAACTGTGGCCAGAGAATGTTACGTGCTTCACTTAAAGAGGTCAAGCTGAAGGAGGCTATAATCATTGAAGGACTTGACGTCAGAGACGAAAACGAGTTGGTCAGAGGGGAACCAGTGGAAAAGCTTGTCGAGGTCGTCATCGACCCTACTAACCCAACAAAAACTGCCAAGATCGGCAGCCAACTATCCTCCCGAGCCAAGGTCGACCTTACAGCCCTCCTGATTGAGTACAATGACGTGTTTGCCTGGACCCACTCTGACATGTCGGGTATTGACCCCTCCTTCATCACTCATCGTCTCAGCATTGAGCCTCATTTCCGACCCTTCCGCCAGAAGCAACGCATCTTTCACCCAGAACGCAATACTCTTATTGCTTCTGAAGTAGATAAACTCCTTGAGGCATAGTTTATCAAAAACGTGGACTACCCCAGATGGTTGTCAAATATGGTCATGGTCCATAAAAACAACGGTGAATGGCGACTCTGTGTCGACTACTCTAACCTCAACCGAGCTTGCCTCAAAGATAGTTATCCCCTTCCTCGCATAGATCTACTTTTCGATGCCACGGGCAGACATCAAATGCTCTGCTTCATGGGCGCTTTCTCTGGCTACAATCAAATTCTGATGCACCCATCGGACCAAGAACACACCTCCTTCATAATTGACCGGGGGACTTACCACTATCATGTCATGTCATTCGGGCTGGAAAACGCCAGAGTAACTTACCAACAATTAGTCAATGCCGTTTTTCATCACCAGATAGGTCGGAAACATGGAAGTGTACGTTGACAACATGCTCGTCAAGAGCAAACTCTCCTCTGATCATCTGGCAGACTTACGGGAGACCTTCGACACTCTGCGTAAGTATCAAATGAAGTTGAATCCGGAGAAATGCGCCTTCGGCGTCGGATCTGGGAAATTCCTGGGTTTCATGGTCAGTCAATGGGGTATCGAGGCTAACCCCGAAAGCTAATCAAGGCTCTGATAGATGCAGTCACCCAGAATAGTTAGAGAGGTTCAAAGGCTTACGGGCAGAGTCGCCGCCCTTAACCGTTTTATTTCCCGCACAACAAACAAGTGCCTTCCCTTTTTCAAAGTCCTTCGACAGGCTTTTGAGTGGACGACAGAATCCGAAGAAGCCTTTCAGCAATTGAAGCAGTGCATGGCTAACTTTCCCTACTTTCTCAGGCGATCACGGGTGAACCCCTTTTTCTATACTTAGCCGTATTAAACATCACAATCAGTGCAGCCCTCATCAGGGAGGACGGCTCTGTTCAGCGTCCGGTCTACTACATCAGTCAGGTTCTCAGGGGAGCAGAACAGAATTACCCACTGCTTGAAAAGATGGCTCTGGCCTTGGTCATAGCCTCAAGACAACTCTAACCTTACTTCCAAGCCCACCCCATTGTCGTCCACACTAACCAACCTTTGAAGAAGATAATGCAACAACCAGAGTTGTCTGGCTAACTTATGCAATGGTCAGTCGAGCTCAGCTAATTTGACATCTCCTACCGACCTCGAACAGCAATCAAAGGGCAGACTATCGCTAATTTTATCCTAGAATTCACTAATCCCACTCCAGCCACGGCCCCCCCCGCCCAAACAATTCAACACTGAGGAAGAAGACCCCTACTCTTAGACCCTTAATGTCGATGACTCATCCCGCAAAGAAGGCAGTGGGGCTGGCCTCATCCTCACCGCCCCCGAGGATGGTTATTTCAAGTGCGCTCTCCGTTTCTTGTTCGACGCAAGCAATAATGAGGCTGAATATGAGGCATTGATAACAGGTCTCCACCTAGCCAGAAACATCGGCGTAAGCCATATCCAGGTGTTCAGCGATTCCCAGCTCATCGTTAGACAAATTACGGGGGAATTCGAGGCCAAGGAAGACACAATGCGGGCTTACAAAGATATTGTACTCCCCCTTGTTCGCCTCTTCAACACTTTCCACATCAAGCACATCCCTCGGGCGGAAAACTCCAAGGCAGATGAAATGGCTCAATTAGCTTCTGCCAACCAGTCAGACCTTAGCTATGGTGTCCGTCTTGAATACCTGGCCCATTCTACCATTTCCCCAAACTAGCAGCAAGTCCACTTCCTCCAAAATAAACCTATTCCATGGGCAGCAGACATCCTTCTATTTTTGACAAAGGGGGAATTGCTAGATGACAAACAGCAGGCCGCCAAAGTTAGGGCCCAGTCGTCAAACTACATTCTTATCAGCGGCCTCTTGTACAAACGTGACTTTTCGCGCCCATACCTAAGATGCATCAATCCTGCTCAAGCGACCTACGTGATACGAGAAGTACACGAGGGTGTATGTGGTAATCATTCGGGTGCCAGGTCACTAGCCCATAAAATACTTCGCACCGGTTACTTCTGGCCTACTCTCCACCAAGACGCCACTGAATTTGTGTGTAAATGTGATAAGTGCCAACGCTTTGCCAACATCCCTCATGCTCCTCCTACAGAACTGATCACACTTGGCAGTCCCTACTAATTTGCCAAATGGGGGATCGACCTAGTTGGCCCCTTGCCGACCGGTCGAGGCCAAACCAAGTTTGTAATCATAACCATTGATTACTTCACTAAATGGGTGGAGACAGAACCCCTCGCCACAATTTACCGAGCGGAACACAACCAGATTCATCTGGCAGTCGATCGTATGTCGATTTGGCATCCCTCAAGCCATTGTCTTCGACAACGGCAAGCAATTCGACAATGCCAAATTCAGGAAGTTCTGTGCAGAACTTCAAATCCAGCCATGTTTCTCTTCTCCAGGTTATCCCCAAGCCAATGGCCAAGTTGAGGTTACCAACCGCTCTTTTCTGAAGATCATCAAAACTAAGTTGGAAGCTGCTAAGGGACTCTAGGCTGAGGAATTACCAAACGTACTCTGCGCCTATCGCACTACAGCCCGAACCCCTACTGGGGAGACCCTCTTTCGCTTAACATACGGCGCTGAGGCGGTCATCCCAGTGGAAATCGGCCTGCCGACCCCAAGGGTTTTACACCCGAGTCCAGAACAAACTGAAGAATTGTGTCGGACTGACTTAGATCTGATCGAAGAGCTCCAAGAGTCCTCTGCTGTTAGACGAGCCTCATATCAACAGAAAATGCGCATGCACTATAACCGCAAAGTCTGACCGAGGGAATTCGATATGGGGGACCTAGTTTTGCGCAAAACCACTTTTGCTACCAAAAATCCGATCGAGGGCAAGCTTGCAGCCAAGTGGGAAGGACCTCGTCATTAAGGCCAGGCCTCGACTGGGCACTTACCGACTTCAGGACATGGAAGGTCAAGACCTCCCACACCCGTGGAACGCCGAGCACTTGAAGCGTTATTTTCAGTAAAATGCCATGTTCCATTTTTGTATTAATCAATTGCTATATGTTCTTTTTTGACAATCTATACACTTGTTTGTTTTTGTACTTTTCACACATGGTGTAAATTTGTGATCAATGGGCTACGGCTTAAGTGACAATGATCTCATATCTCAGTTATCTGCGTGGTATTTCAATACCACCTTGCTAAATTAAGTTACTTAAAGCCTCAGCCAGACTGAGCACGAAGGGCTCAACCAGACTGAGTTACTCAAAGCCTCAGCCCGACTAAGCACGAAGGGCTCAGCCAGACTGAGTTACTCAAAGCCTCAGCTAGGATGAGCACGAAGGGCTCAACCAGACTGAGTTACCCAAGGAGTTACCCAAGGCCTCAACCAAACTGAAAGGCTCGGCCGGACTGAGTTACTTATAGACCCAGCACTGGACACAAACAGAGAGTTCGGCCGGACCGTTTTCGTAATTTCATGATTACAGCATTGTGGCCATACTTAATTAAAAATCCAGGTCCATACTTTTACATCTCTTAACATTCTTTACACTTTACACTTTTCATTTTTAATACAGTTATAATCCACACGCCTAGTCGCCCAAACCAATCTTTCATTTCTCAACACTTTTACACCATGATTTACAGTTTCACACTTAAAGACTTTTACATTTCAACGTTTTCATTGTTAACATTCTTTGCATCATGGTTTTCTGCCAAGTTAGACTGGCTTCCCACTTCTCAACTTTTACTACGATTTATGCACAAGTCTTATTCTCATGCCCATTCTCATTATTTTCAAATCTGCAAGAAATAAAGACAACAGTACGAAAAGCACAACTCATTATTTTATTTGCCAACTTACACACTACAACAATTACAAAAAAAAGACAACAACAAAAATTTTATTTACAAACAAAAACACGCAAAACACAAAAATTTTACATCAATCACTTATCCTTGCTAGAGACCAGGTCCTCCTCTTTGATCCCCTCGTCCAGGGGGGTCTGGGCAACGTCGTCTTCATCAATTTTCACTTAGCTAAAGTCCAAGTCTGGGAATAGCTCTTCCACTTTGCGTTTGAAGGTCTTCCAGCCGCTGTCCCAGAACTCAACCATTTCATGCTTGTAGAAGTCCGACTGCTAAAAGCTCTGGATCACCTCCTCTTTACTCCTACTTCCAGCGGCCGTTCCCGACGGCCCAACCCCCTCATCCCCCTCCCTCGCCACGCTTTTGGCGACTGCAGAATCAATGGCTATTTGAAAGTCAGCAGACTCCTTGAATTGTTCCACCACTGCCTTGCACAGGTTGGGATACACTGCCCTCTTAGCCGCCAGTCTAGCCTGCTCGTCCGCCTGCGCTTTCTCCAACTCAGCGATCTTTTGATCTGCTTCTTCTTTTTCCTTGATTGACTAAGCGCGTAGATCTTCATTACAGACTATGGCCTCATCCCACCTTTCATTGGCGACGGTGCAGGCTTTCTGGACCTCCTCAAGCTTCTTCTGCTTGCCAGCCAACTAGAACTCGAGCGATACCACCTTGCGACGTTCCGTCTCCAGCTCTAACTTGGTCGCGAGCAGCTCAGCATTAGCACGATCTGCTGAATAGCCCTGCACCATCGCCAACACTTCCATCTTCTTGGCTTTCTGGGCATACTCCAGCCCCCTAGCACACGCACTCTGCGTGGCTTTCCTCCAGCCCCCAGTTTCCATCTTCAAACTTTCCAGCTGGGCCTTCACCTCCTCCAGGTTTGTCTTCAGTGGCTCTACTTCGCCTTTTGCACGCGCCGTTTTGCTCAGCAAGGCTCCTGCCAAGGTCGTCACCTCCATCTGGGTCGAGCAAAGCCCCTTTAGCAGTTCGGCCTCTGTAAAACTTGCCATCAAACGCACGACCGCGTCCTCCACTACTCCTAAGAGCCGGTCTGTGGCAGTCTTGGCTTCACCTCCTTCTTCTACCAGTCGCCCGGACACTGCCCGCTCGTGGTAGATGGCCGTCTTCAACCTGGCCTCTCCTCCTTCTCCTTGAGGCACAAGAGTCCCCTTGGGTGGTTCCTCCGTCCCCTGCTCAGGCCCAGTCGCTCCACTTTCCACTTGTGTTCTAGAGCCCATGGTATTCTCCAACCCCACCTCGGGGATCACCTCTGCCATTTCCTCTTTCATCATCTTCAACGCTAGCTCCTTTTTTTCTTTCCCTACCCTCTTCTTCTTCCCCTTCTTCAACACAGCTGCTACCTCCTTGTTGCCTCTTTCTTTCAATGGATCCACTGGGGGCGGTAGTCGCTCAAAATCGCCTAAGTTCTTTTCCCCTAGCGGCTTGGGGTGCGGTCGGATTCGTTCCCTCATGATCCGTTTTGACGGACGGTCTAACTGTGACTCTTTGTATTTATCAACCTTGGCAAAGGTCGTCCTATCCTCCGCCTCCTGCCCCCTCCTTCTCGTCTCCAACTCTACTGGCGCGAGGTCCCCACCGGTCGGCTGCGGTCCCAACCCCGAGGCAAATAAGGCTGAGGGTTGAACGAGGTCATCCCACTTGACGCCTTCATTCTCCCTCCACGCCTTCACCTTTTTCACCCTCTCCTCTGCCCCTACCTCCAACCTTGGCTCCACCGACTTGGTCGGAACTCTCCACACTGTGTGCGCTCCCATTCCCGCATTTGCTGACACATAAAACCACCGTGGCCTCCACCCCTTTATTGACGATGGTAACCCCGCCACCAGACCCTTACCCGCCGCCGCCTGTAAGGTCACCCAAGTTTCTTGCTGGCCCGAAGCCTTGTAACAAGCAAAAAATTCATCCACCGTCATTGCAGCTCCATCGTTCTCTCACGGCCACGCACTTGCGCAGGCCAATAAAATTTTCCATGCGTTGGGCATCAGTTGACCCGGAGCCACCCCCAGCCGATTTAGCACGTCCACTACTATTCGAGGGAGCAACAACCTCAACCCCCCCTTTAACGCCTCTTCGTAGAGGGCAAACTCCCCCGGTCAGGCGTCGGATGGCCTCTCCTTT